>VCJN01003161.1:0-50094 GCA_006384855.1 Tetraselmis striata
TTGGTGCCGGAGTTGGCTCGGCCTTGATCTTCCCGCACGCGGTTGACACCGTCTAGCGCCACTGTTCTGTTTTGTCGGTGCCGCGGGTGCCACCGATGATGCTGTGGTGGTGGGCGGTCAGCTGCATGGTGAGGGTGTAGATTGGGCGTCCGGCGCCTCGTAGGGCAAGGGGCGTTGGGGCGGTATTCCATGCCTTCTTACGCCGGTCCATCGCTGCGCGTCGGATCAAGTTGTGGCCAGGTTTGCCTCCCAGTTCTCCCGCCTCCCGGATCGTCTGGCTGACGGGGTGGATGAGCAACTCCGAGGGGTCGAACTCGGACTCCGTGAGGTAGATGACGATGGTGCGGAGGCGTATCACCCGAGACATATCTCAATGGGTACATATCACCATTAGATGTGCAGGTGTCGACAACTACCTTTGGTATTACTTGTAAGGGCCACGCATCATGCTGATGCGAGGTTCTAATCCACGACATGCGGCCGCATTAGGCCTTTCGGGAGTTTCAGGTCCGGCTAGCTAGCTAAGCGTGAACCGGAGCACCTAAAGGTGCCCGAATAGCGTTCATGCTATGTGCCATGCGGTTGCGGGGAATGGGTGTTGGGGTGAAGGAAGGGGTGTCTTTGCGTGACACTTGGTACCTAACAAGAAACCCAATATCACCAAAGCTAGGTATTCTTTAATTATACGGAAACATCATACCGCGGCAAATGTCACCGAGACGTGCCGGTGGCAGCGCATCAGAGTGGGCAAGGAGGGTGCAACCAAGCAGGGTGCAGCCAAGGAGGGGTAAGAGGTGGCTCGGTGGCATCCGATACTGGCTGGCTCTCCGTGAATTTCGTAGGTGTCATTACTTGAATGTGGTGGCCTCGTGGGTGTCGAAGTTTGAAGCGGGGACGCGAGCAACGCATCGCGATGCGTGCCCGTCACGGTGTCGATGCGGTGCACTACCGGTTTTATAGCAAATAGCGTATCTGCGGATGTCCCACTAGCAAGCAGTGAGCTAGCAGAGCCACGAACTTCACACTTCTACACCACATTTACGGTGTTAAGAAACATAGTACATTACACAGTGTTTCGGGCACGAGAGGATAGAGTCGGCGGAGTACAACGTTTTCGGAGTGCTTGCCGCCTCCATGACCTCCCCACCGTCACGCCCTTCGGCCGCCGGCATCGCGCCGCCGCATCCCTACTCTACGACTTGGCCTAGCGAATAAGTCAAGGGGGGCGTGCAAATCCCGGAGAACCGCCTGGCGTGCCATCGCGCCGACCCACGCGCGTGCCCCCGCATGCTCTCAAAAAGATCGCCTGCCTTTTTTCGTGATTTATATATTTGTCGTTGGAGCGTCCGACGACCAGCACCCGCCTTCGAGCTACGATCCACTGCGCCCCGTCAACGTCACGCCGCCGAACCCGATACCCAGTCGGAGCCAGTCCCATGTACGCCAAAAACACTGACTCGCAGCGCCGTGCGAGCGAGATCTCGGCCCTCGTGGCGCCAGCCTGTCTACCCCACTTTTTCGCAACCCGGGGTCGGCACCGATGCCAACATATGCGCCGCCCTTACTGCACGGCGACGGCATCATGGCGCGCGCGGGCTGGCCGCCTCCGGCCGGCGCTACAGCCCGGCAGCCCCCCACTGGGCGGCTCGTGGCCTGAGCTAGATCCCTCACCGCCACACCGCGAGCGTTGGCAACGGTATCTATATCATCTAGATAGGCAAACGATACCGTACTTTAAAGCGGCGGCGGCGCTGCGCCAGGCTGGACAGTCACGCACTACCTCATGATGGCCCAACATGGCCCGCCGTCGTCGCCAGGGATGGCAAACGACGACGAAATCTGCATGAAGCTCACTATGGTGTGGGAAGGCATGCTTATGGGCAAGAGTGTCTTCAACTTCAATACGCAGTGGCTAGAGAGGCACACTCTCAGCGAGCTCCTGCTAGAGCATGCGGTCATGGCGTTCCTGAAACGCGAACAACGCGCTTTTTGTACGCCCGTGTAACACCACACCACCAAAATCCCAGCGAGCGAGCGGCGGCGGCGACACAACGGACAGCAGCGGAGAACGTCTCGCTTTGCAGCGACGTTGACATACTCAACAAACGCGTTGACAAGCCGGACAAGAAGGTCGAGTCGCTACAAGTCTAGCTTGAGGCGGAGCGGGTGCGCTCCCGGGCTACGCTAAGAAAGAGGCTGTAAAGTAGATTCGTGCGGCTGCCGTACATGCGGAGTGCGCATGCGAAAAGCACGCAAAGGCTGTAACTCAACGCAAACTCTGCCAAGGCAGCCGTTCGGCGAGCAACGAGAGAGTTTACCAGCGGCAGCGAGGCTTCTAGTCGGGCTGGAGTGAAAGCTCGGGCTGCCATTAAGGAGCGGAAGCTGTTGCGAGCCATGGCGTGGTGACAACAAGGAGGACCTGCATACCTATCAATTGGTAACTACTACATGGCCAACTCAAGCCGAGGCTCTTCTCTCTCTTCTCCGCGCGGCTCTCTTTCGGACTCCCTTCGATATGTCTGGTACCGGCTCAGACATGCGCCGTTCGGCCAGGGTCACACATGCCGGCTGGCTTCATGTGCATCGAGCCAGAGGACATGATCGGGGACACCATGCATGCATGCATGCATGCATGCATGCATGCATGCATGCATGCATGCATGCATGCATGCATGCATGCATTCATTCAGATATGTCCGCATGTGACGTGGCACAGCACCGTGCACAAGCGGTGCAAGGAGATGCAGACAATGCGCATGCGGCAATGGATGCGATGGAGCTCATCGGGCTACCAAGCAAAGAGGTGAAGGTGCAGTGTAGGAAGAGCAAGGCCATCACCAAGGCAGATCTCCCTGCCCTCAGCGGGCATGAGGTGCAAAAGGTGCTGGAGGGCCGCCGCCAGCTTGTGCTTGACGCCGCGATCCATGCGTCACATGACGGCAGAGTCAAGATTCTAGCGGTGTGGGAGAAGTACGACGGCATATAAGCAACATTGAGTGCAGACCCTGGCGGCCTCACGGCTGAATGACGGGCTGGCGGCAGCCAAGAAGCTGCGGACAGCTGCGGAGATGTTCTTCGCATCCTTCTTGGACATCGCGACAACACATGACATAACTCCGTACATGAAGTTGCATGCCACTTCCCCCGATGGATGGAACTGCATGGCAACCTTGACGCGCTGAGCGCTCAGTGCATGGAGCACTGCTACATGGAGATCAAGGAGGGCTTCCGCAAGGGCAGCAACCACCAACCTCAGCGCCTGCTCAAGACCGGCAAGGTGACGCTCTGCAAGACTAGCCAAGTCATGAAGCGCAGTACCTTCATGACGCACCACCATGACATGCACGGACCAGTCCATCATGCACAACCCCAACTACCCAAGTCAAAGGCAGATGCCATAAAGGCAGAGATCGCAGAGAACGCGGCGAAGCGAAGAAAATGTGGATGCGTTATTTACATCTAGTAAGCGTGTCCCCTTCCCATTCTCGCCCTTACTGGATTTACCATAGATAACCATGTAACGTGAGCGGTGGGTGCTCGGCTCACCCCCGCCCTCAGCCCCCCCCCCCCCCCCCCTTCACCGATGTTGCCCGCCTCGCCTCCCGCTTGCATCGCTGCTTCATGCTCCGCCTTCCTCTGCATGTCGTACTTCCTCACATCTGGCTAACAGCTTGCCGCATCCCAGCTGTCAATGTTGTCGTAGCTTTCAGGGTTGCGCCGATGTGGGCTGCATGGCGCTGAATAGTTACCTCCGCTGGTATTGTCTGAGGTACCCGCTGACTCTCGCCCCGTGCGCTCTTGCCGCTCCTTAGCGCGCGGCTTCCGAGCGCGCTCACGCAGCTCGCGCGCTCGCCCTGAGTGCACAGTCCAGAACGCCTCCCGTCTGCCTCGCTCTCGCCCGGTGGCCCCTCCCACCAATGTACAAAGCCACCTATCTGTCCGGGAAGGACTGGCGGGATGGGTGCGCTACATCAGTCCCAGCCCAACACAGAGCGCAAAGCGTCGCTGTCGTCCATTGGTCCCACGTGGTGCATGAAATGTGCCTCGCACAGTGCATGCAGCTCGCGCATTGCGTATGCTTTGGGATCATCAAAAGTAGGGAGGAAGGGCCATACCTTTGGATTACTTTGGTCCACTGAGGAGCTGTAGATCGGTGTCCTCCTTCGCTGTCACCACTCCGGTGTGGAGATACACAGTCCCGTTCTCTACCTTCAGCTTGCTGCCATGGCCCCGGAATGGCTCTTCCTTCAATTCTAGGGACTGAGGGTACAGCGTGAGCATGATGTCTCCATGTCGGTCATCTTGGCCCCACCGTGCGCTCCCCTCTTCACATGCTGCTCCTGTGACAATTATACGAGTACGATATACTACGAGTTAGTACCTGTGTGTACTAGTACAATGTGTACCTGGGACTACGAGTATATGTACTGTATAATGCTGCCGTGTGGTAAGCGTTGTGAAGCGTTGTGCTTCGGAGCCGGATTGATACCGCCTCAATTGTTACAAGGCGCCAGCATCCTGATGTAAGGTTCGCCAGTTCGAACCCCGCTGATGTCGAGAATTGAATTCTCGCAGGGGGGGGCGGAATGTAGTGTGACAATTATACGAGTACGATATACTACGAGTTAGTACCTGTGTGTACTAGTACAATGTGTACCTGGGACTACGAGTATATGTACTGTATAATGCTGCCGTGTGGTAAGCGTTGTGTTAAACAATTGTTCTATGCTGAAAAACACTGTAGCCTCTCGCCTTTGCACCACCACTGC
The DNA here is from genome assembly GCA_006384855.1 of Tetraselmis striata. Taxonomy (NCBI): domain Eukaryota; kingdom Viridiplantae; phylum Chlorophyta; class Chlorodendrophyceae; order Chlorodendrales; family Chlorodendraceae; genus Tetraselmis; species Tetraselmis striata. Next base: position 4,770 of record VCJN01003161.1, read on the forward strand.
ACACCCACCTTTGTTTGTCCCCCTGCAGTCTCTATCCGGCTGAGACTGTCGCACTCCGCGCGTGCATCAGCCCGTGCCTTCTTCGCAAGCCGCATGTGATTGCGAACCTTCAGCGGCCCGCATTGCACGTCCTTGAAGACGGCGACCGACTCGTCTCCCTCGCGAAAGGTGGTCATGTATCTGGCCTTCTTGCTCCCGCCGCGGGCTGTGACGCGGACCTTGTGCCACATGTCCGGTCGTTCCTCGCAGACCGAGATGAGGATGTCCGCTGGCACGCCGCGAAAGGTCGTTGTCGCGGGCTTGAAGCCTCTCCGCATGTGGTGGATGCTCAAAGCGGCCGTACATTGCCTATGTCACCGCCGAGACCTGCGCCTCCTCGCCAACACTGCCAGTCCGTGTACTGCGGCCGACTTGCCACACTGCCAACATAAGTCGGAGGCGGTGGGCTGGTTGGCCGAAATGGCCAGAACGCACCGAGCGCAGTTCTCGCGCCGCGCCATACCGTTGGGGCGCTGCGTCGGCGCGATAAATTTTCAGCCTCATCCCCCTGTAGCATAGACGGACAATGCAAGAGAGCATCGGAGCACCTCAAAACTCCGCCACGGTAACGACCTCAGCTTCCCCTCCCTCTAGCGATGTCGGGTCCGTGTCGGGTGGGATCGGTGCCGAGATGTCTGTTATGTACTCTACACTGCTGTACTTTGTACTGCGGGAGCCGACGGAGGAGCGAAGAACTGGCGACTGAGGCGGACGAGAACGAGTACAAGCTAAGCGAAGTACGAGTATGAGCATTGCGAGTGCGAGTACAAGTGAAGGCGAAGTACTGGTACGAGGACGACGAGGCGACAGTACGCGCGACTACAAGGCGACTAGTAGTGCAGGACAGTATTACGAGTACCCACATGGGGTGCAAGTAACCTGTACTTACGCCTGCGTACCAGCAGGAGCGCGATTGTTGTGCGCGCTGGTAAAATACCTAGCGTTAAATAGAGCGCTGCCATAGGAGCGTATTACCAGTAGGTACTAGAACCTACTGGAACCATCTAGAACGCTATGGCCCATTGGATCGTTATTCCACACGGCCAGGAATAATGAGCAGAGATTTGGGAAAAGGGATTCTTACAATACCGGAATGCCGGTAACCTGGGTGACTGGCCCGGCGGTGGTTTTGCCGGCCTATTTATAGTCGCTGGTTTCCGTCATTCCGTGCGCTGTGTACAGATCCAATTTCCGCCACTTGTGCTGCGTGTAACTACTAGACTAATAATACTAAAATCGACGTGTCCGGTCCTAATCCGCGGCCCGTCGCTATTTTAGTCTCACACTACTAAGTACAGACACGGTTCCTAGCACCTTCGCCTGTCCGCAGCACAGCGGTTATTATATTTGTCTTCTATTGCTATAGCAAATGCCATAGCGTTCTAGATGGTTCCAGTAGGTTCTAGTACCTACTGGTAATACGCTCCTATGGCAGCGCTCTATTTAACGCTAGGTATTTTACCAGCGCGCACAACAATCGCGCTCCTGCTGGTACGCAGGCGTAAGTACAGGTTACTTGCACCCCATGTGGGTACTCGTAATACTGTCCTGCACTACTAGTCGCCTTGTAGTCGCGCGTACTGTCGCCTCGTCGTCCTCGTACCAGTACTTCGCCTTCACTTGTACTCGCACTCGCAATGCTCATACTCGTACTTCGCTTAGCTTGTACTCGTTCTCGTCCGCCTCAGTCGCCAGTTCTTCGCTCCTCCGTCGGCTCCCGCAGTACAAAGTACAGCAGTGTAGAGTACATAACATGTCTCCGATTTTGTTTGGCGTGGGTGGGCTGCGGTGAGTGAGTGGGCAAAAAGGGCGGCATCCATGCTTGATGCGGCCGAGTGCGCAGCCGGTGTTGACAACTGTGGGCGCCACCTGCCCGAACAACGCCAAGTATGTGTACCCAAGGGAGAATGTTCGCGCTCCATGCTTCGTGATGCGCATTTGTTGCGCGCACTGGCGGCGAGCGCGCTATGTGGTTGTACGCCGTGGTTGCCGACTTCGCTAGCGGTATCGTCCCGAGAGCCGACGCCAACATCTCTGCATCATACGTGCAACACATAGACGTCACCACCGCCTCGAGAGGTAGAAGGCGCCAGCCCCAAGACGAGTATGACATCACCCGCAGGTTGCATAAGAATATATCATGGAAGGTGATGCATGACGTGCCAACCGACAAGCATGTCTCGTTCGACGTGGATCGGGAGCTGGCGGTGGGCTCCTCTTCCCCGCCCCTTGCATGCAAAATGTCATGCATACATCAATTGCATCTTACATGGCACTGACCCTCATGTGAGCACGTGGATGGCTGCCAATGGCCTTGCAGATGCCCATAACTCTGACATCTTCATGTGCGGCATGCAACCCCTGGATGATGATTATCCTCATCATGCTTCCTTTCTCAACGATTACCGCATGACATGTGCTAACCCCGTGGAGATTGCGTCCTACACGTGTGACAATTATACGAGTACGATATACTACGAGTTAGTACCTGTGTGTACTAGTACAATGTGTACCTGGGACTACGAGTATATGTACTGTATAATGCTGCCGTGTGGTAAGCGTTGTGTTAAACAATAATTGTTCTATGCTGAAAAACACTGTAGCCTCTCGCCTCTGCACCACCACTGCACACCCACCTTTGTTTGTCCCCCTGCAGTCTCTGTCCGGCTGAGACTGTCGCACTGGTTTCGGAGCCGGATTGATACCGCCTCAATTGTTACAAGGCGCCAGCATCCTGATGTAAGGTTCACCAGTTCGAACCCCGCTGATGTCGAGAATTGAATTCTCGCAGGGGGGGGCGGAATGTAGTGTGACAATTATGCGAGTACGATATACTACGAGTTAGTACCTGTGTGTACTAGTACAATGTGTACCTGGGACTACGAGTATATGTACTGTATAATGCTGCCGTGTGGTAAGCGTTGTGAAGCGTTGTGCTTCGGAGCCGGATTGATACCGCCTCAATTGTTACAAGGCGCCAGCATCCTGATGTAAGGTTCACCAGTTCGAACCCCGCTGATGTCGAGAATTAAATTCTCGCAGGGGGGGGCGGAATGTAGTGTGACAATTATACGAGTACGATATACTACGAGTTAGTACCTGGGTGTAATAGTACAATGTGTACCTGGGACTACGAGTATATGTACTGTATAATGCTGCCGTGTGGTAAGCGTTGTGTTAAACAATAATTGTTCTATGCTGAAAAACACTGTAGCCTCTCGCCTCTGCACCACCACTGCACACCCACCTTTGTTTGTCCCCCTGCAGTCTCTGTCCGGCTGAGACTGTCGCACACGCACAAGAAGAATAACCCCGCTTGCCTAGGAGTACATCCTCACCTTATGCGTAGTGTGCGCATGGTCATCAGGTGAGGCTTGCGCTGCCATCTCTATAGCACCCCGCTTTATCTGCCCCGTGCCTTGCTATGTTGCGCCCACTGGTGATGCATTGCGCTTGATGGGCAGGTGATGCAGATGGAGGCATGATTGATGCTAAGCTACAGTATAGTTTTGCCCCTATCCAAAACCAGTGAGCGGGGCGGGTACCAACTACGCGTGAGGGGCGGCAATTGTGCTTAGAAGTTGTATGAGCTAGGTAGGCAGGCAACATTGTGTAGTAGCAGGGGTGAGGAGAGGCCAGAGCAGCCACAACAAAAGCAACAAGTAGCAGCGACATACATCATGTCAGCGGCAGCACATCACTACATAGAGGGGTGAATAGGGCCAGCATATGGTTGGGTTGATTGTCATTTGCTGATGGTTCCAAAAAGTGCCCCACCCCCTCTCCGTTTAATGCTTCATACGGCAGGGAACACCCTCCTGCACACAATCATGCATTGCAAGAGTTCAATAAAAAAGTCATGCCAGAGGGAGTTTTTGTATAGCTGAGGGCATGTTCTACTTACCCTTACCAGCACCGCCCGATATGGGTAGTTTGATGAGTACGACCCGCCGCCGTCGTACCGGATCAAACTATAGACGTAAGAGTTCTGCTTACGTTTGTATACGAGTAGTCGTCGTGCTCACACGATGACGTCTACGTCTACGTCTACGTCATATATATGTACGACGAGCAGTAAAATAATTAGCGCAACTATCGTCCGTATAAATTGCGCTGTGGCACGTTTCTTTACTGCTAATATATACATACAAACAAAATACTGCTACAGGATACTATACGCGGCCTTATTGACGACGATATGAGTACATGTACACGTACCCGTACCTGCTGTAGTAGTGAAATTATCCGTTAAGTATGCAGGGAAAATAGTGCTAATTTATATGTACATATATATGAGCTGCAAAGGGCGATCAGGTCTACAGGTACCCGTAAAATATAGCCTGTACCGGCTTGCAGGGCGCGCCGCCAGTCCGAGCCTGTACGAGTGTAATTTACATGTACGATGAGTACGACGAGTATCATCATTAGCGACTAATGGTAAGGATTAGTTAAGACATAGGACAATAAAACCTACGGTTTGCTGTACCGCCTGCTTTCGATGTTGTACCCTGTACCCCCAGCCTGCTGAACCGTGTGAACCGCGTGTGCTGGATGTCCGCTGATATTGACATTATGATGATCATGCTGAAACGCGCATGTGCTGGAACCACGGCGACAGCGACCTAATCCGTGGTGGAATTTTCCGCTGCTGATGATATGGTGCTGCACCATCACATGTTTACATGATGCTGCTGGGCGGAACACGCGTCGAGATAACACGCTGCTGGAACCACGGTGATAGGCACCAAATCCGTGGTGGAACCGAGAGCCATCGTTAAATCAGGGGCACACGCCTCGCGGCCGGCAGATGCTACGCGAGATGATACAGAAATAACCCGACGCACATCTACCTTTCTCAGACTAAAATTACCAGCATACATATCAAGACTAAGCGGCGCTTCGCGCCGGGGATTTGTGGAGGTGCCCCTACCTCTTGGGTTGAGCGTGGTGCGGCCGTGCGGGATGCGGGCCGCTTTTAGCCGGCTTGCAGTGTTGATCTTGTAATACTGTTGTTTCCGGGTAATAATGCTTTTAGCGTTGGATTTGTCAGTAATTTATTTTTCAAAAGAGACGTATTATTTTGTAAAACAGATTAAAACATCACTACAAGATCAGCAATACAGTACAGGCGGCCCGCATCCCGCACGAGGCCGCGCAGGTTGTTGGGCCGCTGCCTGTTGGTGGGCGCCAAACTTTCATATCGTTTGAATTTGCATTACAATCAAAAGTACATATAGTGACGACCAAAAACGAACAGCTAATAATACGGCAGCAAAGGAAAGCTATGTCCCCCGTCGCCGGCACTCGGTGATGTGGTGTCGGTGCCGACATACACCGCTGCGTCGAATTGAGGATGCACATCTTGTAGATGGCGGGCGATTTCTTGAGGAGTAATGTCTGCTCCCAACAACCAATGTGAAGCATCACATCGCGCTTGGCATGAACAGAATAGATGCATCCACAACGGCGTCGGCGATGCAAACACCATCACAATCGGCCGGCCGATGTGTACGGCGAGTAGCCGAATCATCCAGAACGGCGTCCAGAAGCGTACCGGCAGCCCGTCGGGATACGAATCCAGGTGGTCGACAACATGCTGCTGCGCGGCCATGTCTCGTTCGTATTCCGAATCGGTTACAAAATAAAAGGCAATCAGAAAGGTCCTCTACAGTCGCAAGTGTAGTACGGAAACTGCAAATCCCTGTGTAGTCCTGATATTATTGTTCTCAGCATATCTGATACAAGTACTTGCCGAAATGATGACTGCGTTTCCACCCGTATTTGTACCCGTACATTTAAAGAAATCGACAGCGATATTGTAAATATATTTTTATATTAAATGAATGCAATATTATTACCCGCAACAGTACTCCGCCCGCGACACTCGGTTAAAGCCGGGGCACGCTTACCGCCGTACCCCTGAGCCCCATGAGGTATGCGCAAAATCGTACTCTTATTCCGATTTCGCCACCTCGGCTCAAGAACTAATCGGGTTTTTCGGGCATTTCTACCCATCCATACCCGACCCGAGCTTCTGCTAGCCGCGGTCAGCCCTTTTCTAGGGTTGCGGGTGGTACTATCGCGGGGTACGACTGAGAGGTAGCGTAGAGGGAGCAATGAAGAAATGCAATATTACAGGATGTGCTCCCCTACCACTACGCATGACCCTCGCTACTCACTGCCTTGGGAAAACTATTCACGGCCCCCGTATGCGGAACCGTATCCGCCCAAAGCGAACGAGGGTCTACACCCCAGTCGTACACTAGTATGCATGCCGCGCCCATCTCCCGCACCTGTAGGCAAACGACTCAAACAATCTGCGCCGAGAGCACAAGAGTTTCACTCGCCTGTGCAGGAATGCATAGAGCTCGTTTGCATGCATCCGCCCCTTTAATATCGTTTCAACAGCCGTGACGCCGCAGGTATCGACACTCACGACCTGCGGGTACCCGTAAGCGCGGCTGCGGTCACGTCGTTGCACATATGCTGACGCAGCGCAACGTGGACCGTAAATTAATTTCCTGTACCGGTACTAGATATGTAGGCTACATATAATGCTTACATATACATACATATCACATGTGATTATATCAATCGCGTCTGTGTGCTGTCTGTAGTCGGATATTTTAATAAGCGTGTAAGAAAACGCGGCGACCCATTTTTACAGCATCATTTTACAGCAAATATATTCTGCTGCTAGCTCATGTAATTATATACTCGGACCACCGTATATATATAGTCGCTAGTCGCTGTATAAATAAAGAGGGCGAGTCTCGCTTGCTGATTCGTTGATGCGTATTATTTTGTAAAACAGATTAAATCTGCATGCCGCGTAAAAGCGGGCCGCCGACTACTGGTGTGCATTACAAAAAGGCCGGTATCCAACCCACCGCTAAAAGTTGTATTACCCAAAAAAAAAAGAAAAAAAAAAGCAGCACTGCAAGATCAGCAATACAGTACAAGCCGCCTACAGGCGGCCCGCATCCCGCACGAGGCCGCGCAGGTCGGGCCGGTCATCAGGTCTACGGGGCGGGCACGCCGCGAATCGCCACGCCCGCCGCCTGTACGAGCACCGGACGCCGGACGCCGCCGTTCGACCGTCGCCCGTCCGTCGACGGACGCCGGGCCCCGGGTCGGCGGACTGCCCCCGCACCGCGGCGACCCCTTTTTACAGCACCATGTTACAGCATATCCTCGGACCACTGTATAAACAGAGAGGGCGCGTCTCGCTTGCTGCTGATTCAGCAATAAAAACGCGCTGCGGTACCGCGTTATTTTGGCGTTTTAGACGAATACATGACGTGCCTGAGCTAGAATACACGCGCATCCATTCAGAATCTTGCCGTCTTCGGAGGTGTGCCTAGAAATCAAACGAGCACAGATCGAACGTATGACGGTTCATACGCGAAGACGCAGCACAGGAGGACGGACGGACGGAGGACGGACGCCTAAAAATCCGTGATAAAACCGTATTGTTACCGGTATCGATTCTCGCGTATTCCAGGCGATTTCGGACGCGGCTCTCCTTTTCCTCCGCTCAACCCAAGAGGTAGGGGAATGGAGTTAGCGACTAATGATGTCCGCAACTGGTCCGCATCGAGGTTTCAGATGAATAGCGATCTTCGATCTTCCTCATTTCAAAACACAACTTTATCCTTCGATTTAGATCTGCTAAAACTAATATGCATGGTCGCTATATTAGCCGGCCAGCACAATATGCAACGCAACATACATCAGGAATAATCATGTATCCGATGCATGTGTACCCAGATATCAAGTCAAAACTGAGGACTAACGGATCATCCCCGTCATCAGATACGGCGCTATCTGGATATGTGCACATAGCAAAATCACGGTCTGCAGATAGCCGGTTCATATCGGTTCTATACTGTGCAGCAAATAGCAATCTGCGCTCCCTAGGCTGTATCCGAAGCGCACAAGTCGCTTATCCTTACCTGTACGCGCGTGAGGGTGTCGCCACTGGCCGTGTTGGCGGCGGGAGCCTGTACGGGATAATCCGAACGCCTCCCGCCCCGGTCCGCGCCTCGCGTTTGACAAGTCACTACCGGTACCATCCGGTCGTGGTACCCGTAGTCGCCAACCGGACACATGAACGAATCATGATGGCAAGATGGTCCAGTCAACGACCCACTGCATGCGCATGCGCCGGTTTGTCTCCAGCGCAGCCACAAGTGCGATGGCTTTGCCCGCAACCAATCGCGAGGTCCAAATAAGGTCAATCTCGGCTGTTGTGAGAGTGACTCGGCTGACCAATAAGCTCGCACACGAAACGCGTGGCGCGAGCGTGTACAAGCTACGCGACGCAAGCATGGGGTCGAGGCGCCCGTGTGCGACCGTGTCGGGAACAAGTCGTAATTAGAGAGTATCCTCTGTTCTCAGCGGAATAGTAGACAATGGCCGGTCAGCTATGGGTTCAATATTGAAGGTGGAATCGGGCGTTCTCTCAGTCTGATCGTCGGCTATATATTCCGAGGCGGTGTTTATACCCGCGTGGAATTGCTGACTAGTACACTCGTACTGTGTTATGATATGCGGCTACGGTGTGTTGTCTAGAACCAACCAAAACATTAAGGAAACTTCTGTGAACTTAGCTTAGTAACTATATGGCCGATTTATGCCACATAAACACTTAGTGCCGGATTCCCAATGTATAGAAAACTCGGTATCGACTAGCATCATGCAAGACACGGTATCGTAGGTACTCGTAGTCGCTAATCGCCCGTGTACTAGGTTTAGCGGTACTATGCATGGATGTAGTATGGAATACAACACTCTCCCCCCGTTAAGCACGAACGTCCTCGTTGTTGTGCAGTGGTCCTAAAGGGCAGGGCCAATTCTACTTGAGTCTTGGTTGCCATCATGTCTTGGGTACTCGGCCAGGCCAGCGATTGCGGAATTTGTTGAAATCGTAGTTGCAGTAAACTTCCGATAGGAGGTGGAATGCAACAATCAGTCGAAACTGTCCAGATGTTTGACGCCGCCAGTCGGCTCCCCTGTGTCCTTGCTCGGTACGTTGTACGGGTAGGCCCAGCGTACGCAAAACAGTAACCCAGTGCCGTTACTGTTCTATGCGACATCTAAGATGTCCTTAACCCTAAACTCAACATGAAACTTGTCAGCGTCATGTACGATAGGTAGTCGCTGATCGCCGCCTGGTCGCTCCGAGTTTTCATACCACTACTACCGCATACTCACGTTAAGACATCATAGATACGTATGCCAACAGGTAGCCTTATGCGGAAAGGCACACGGGTTATTACCTGGGTGATGTCAAGGGTCCAATGTAGCGATCAAGTAACTTACTACGCGCATATTTGCTGTAGGAAATTCAGATGAGAAGCTTAAGCTTGACCCTGCTTGTCGCCGAGTTAAAAGGGTATTGACAGTCGTTTTCGATTAGCCATAGCGGTCACACGAGCATGTGCCTCTCGTACGCGCAATCGTGCGCGAAGCGATGAAGCTCATGTACATAGCGGACTTGTTCCGGCAGTGTACGGGTAGGCTCCGCGTCATCGAGCTGCGCCATCAAAGGTATAGTCGGCTTATAGCCCGGAGTGGTCTTGAAAGGTGACATCGTGGTAGCATGTTAGGTTGCCGTGTTAAGCGCAAACTCCAAGTTGTTCAGATGGCTGACCCAATCGTCATGTAGAGGGTGCACGTAGCAGCAATCAGCGCAGCCCCGAAGGCATGGTTGTGCAGAGCTCGCCTGGAGCAAGGTGCAGTGAGGTGCAACAAGGCGGCAAGTTGCTAAGACAAAGGAAGTGATTACACATCCCCGGAGGGGCGAGCATCATGCAAGCCGCACTAGGCGCGCACGTGCGTGCGGGGGCGGCATGGCGCAACTAGCAGTTGCGCGCGTGCTCATACTACTGCTGACTGTAATACAGCGGTACTAATGTACTAAGTCTTCGCATTAGTCTTGCCTGCATCGCGCGCTCCATGTCCATCCTCGCATCAGCAGATAAGCATTGGGGCAACTTGTGCCTTAGCAAGAGCACATTCTCCAAAGCCCCCCCCCCCCCCCCCCCCCCCCCACCACCCGATGCTAGACCGGGGCTCCGTGGGGACAGGCCCGAAGTGCCGGCTATCGTCTGCACAATGTGCCCCGCGCCGGCCTCCTTTGCCGGATACCGCATATCTGCGCTGGACAGCTGCAAGTGGGCATCCCCGCAATAGGCAATGTTGGGTTCGTAGTCATCGTCGGCAGTCTTTTCCTGCCATGCATCCATCACCACCATGTGCACGCCGTCTGATTGTAAAGCCATCAGAGAAAGGGGCGTCTGGACGGCATGCTCCAAAGTAGTACTTGCATGCACCCGAAGCCGCCCCCGCCCATGCATGATGAGCATCATCCATAGCAATAACACGATATTTGCATGCAGACACTTTACGCATGCACGGTCATACCTTTTTCTTGTCCCTACCCTCTGTACTCTGTAGCAGATAGTAGGAGCAGCCGTGCCACGATGTAACTCCACCACGCTTCATAGCCTTGAAGCGTCCAGGCATGTCAGCAAAGAAGGCGCCTATGTATATCTGTGGTCCATCATCCCACATTGTGCAGGTCGATGTTAAATGCCGGCAGCAGCCAACTGCATGCCAGCATACCCACTTATTCAGGTTGACAGTGGGTGCAAATCTGATGCTGCAAGTCACGGCGTGCTCTGGACTTGTTGCCATCGTTGTCAGTCACCTCATACACATCCTGAACTGCCAGTGCGCCCTCCGCGCTATGCGTCCTAGCAATTGCCTTGAGTGTCTCCTCCACATATATGTCAATGTGCTTTGGTGCAAAGGGCCATGTGATGATGATCAACACCTTCAAGTTGCGCTTCTCCCCCCGATTCGATGATGGCATATCTTGACACCTGCAGTAACATGCCACACCGCACTGCGGCAGGTCAAAACCACCCAACTAGAATTATAGTCATATACCTCGCAGCATGCAAAAATGGGGTACGAAACTAATGCTAGATATCCAGCAAGAATATGCTTTGCTGTAGTGCCGCTCCACCCCATCTCTACATACATCATACACCACGTTGTCTTTGTGAGAAAATTGCCCGTTGGTGGCAGCATCCATGGCCTTGCACGCTTCAGAGTTCCAAAACCCATTGATAGATTGGTGTTGTATGCATGTGCCCCGGCGCAGAGCCCATTCCTCATTCCACTCAATTAAGCTTTGCGCTGACAATGCTGCCAATGAGTGGGGGCAAACGGAAGGTGGCGGAGGCGCATCACCTCACATACGTTGAAGTCGTAGTAAAACTTGCGCGGTTGAGGCGTGGCGGGGCGCGGGTGGCGTATGACTCGGGTGTCTAGCGCGTCAGATTGCAGCGAGGGCAGCGGTCGTCGCAGATCCAATCACCATCCAAGGAGTGGCCGTACCGATGCTCGTCGCACGGGCAGCAGTGAGCGATATACTTCTTTATGTCAGGGACGTTCAAGGACTTCCCCACATGGTACCAGGTCTCGGTAAGCTCTGACCCGTCCTTCGGCATGATGTACTTCTTCAACAGCTTCGACAGCCTCTTGAGCGCCGCCGTCTGTATGTTGTGATTCAGCTTCCACTCGCAGAGATTGAGCGCGGCCTCCATCAGGGTGGCGTCGGCACCGGTGTACAACTAACGGCGTCCGTTGCGAAGCTGGATGGGGGAATTGGTGTTAGCAACGGACTAGTAGGCGCCACACAAGGGGGGGGGGGGGTCGACACGATACATGCTCGCCTCTTCCCGCCGTCGTACTTCCCTCAAGCGCTGCTGGTCCCGGTACTGAAATCATACCTCGCGCCAGCGTCTCCTTCACCGTGGCCGTCGCCGCGGTTGTCGTCAGATGGGTTGCCATCCACAACCCCCTCGACAATGCCTTTGGCGTCGCTATCGGCGTCGCTGTCGGCATCCATAAGTTCACGTAGCTCCTGTCAGGTGCACATGCGCGCAAGCATGCCAACCAACGCGCGCGTAACCGTCATCTTCAGCAAATCATCGTTTGCTCCTTGCCAGTGCGTTATTCTTACCAATACCTGAACTCTGGGGCAACAACGCGGGCAAGCACCCCCCGAAGGCACCGTCGGTGGGTGCGCAAGGGGCACACCGCCGACAGGTCGTCAATAGCGCCTTGAGGCAACATATGCGAGTGAAATCGCTCAGCTGCTCTGTCGTTAGGTATAGCGGTTGTATCTCCGACTCGGTTAGCTCTTCCGAGTCGCCGTCGTTGTAAATCACCTTCATCACCAGCTCCCGATCCGCCGGGTTCGCGTCCTCGTTATCCAATCTCCAGCCGACGACCTGTATGTTGGGTGATACAAACGGGTGGCTATCACATGGCGGCGGTGGGCCTATGGTAGGTGTTGTAGTAACGGGACGTCGAGGAGGGCAACATGGGTGGGGGGGGGGGGGGGGGAGGCGGGGGGGGGGGGCTACTTGGCCGAGAAAGCTCCCCCGCATCCCGAACGCGATCGTGCCCACGTGAAGCTCGGCATTCATCTCTCCCCTCCCCTCCCCTCCCCTCCCCGCCGTTGGGTACCTCGGGTCTCGCTGATTCGTTTCGGGGGGGGCGGGAGCGGCGGAGAGGGAGGCGGGGGAGATGGCGGCGACAGAATCGATGCATCACCCGGCTCGCCCCGCGTTTCGGTCTAACCGGGTCCGGACGCAGCAGAGGCGCGACGAACGTACGGTGCAATAGGGGCGCCATCACCACCGGTTGCGACAGGCGCGGCGGTGTCCGGAGGCTCGGCACACGCCTCCGTCCATCTGCGAGTGTCGTAGAATTGAGTCTTCGAGACAAAGGCGCCACAACGTGGCAGCGCACTACTCTCTTGGTCGCCGCTTCCCAAGTCCCCGCGGCAAGCATGCCCTCCTTGCCCTCAGGGATACGGCGCTTGGAGTCCCATGGCACAACACTACTCGACGCCCCATGGCACAACACTACTCGGCGCCGGCGGCTCGCAGCGGCGGGGGTTGGTAGAAGCTAGCCAGTGGCGCTCATGCTGCTGCGATGCATATGGTTAACTGCCCGCCCGCACTTGTAGCATTGGTTAGCAACCGATTTGAGCCCTACGATACCGTTGGCCGTTGGCCGTTGGGCGTCGTCACGGAGCATGTGAGGCGTTAACGTACAGCGTGGCGATACCCGGAGCGATTACGGGTAGCCGTGCGAGGCGCGATGTGGGCCCAATGTACTATGGGGACGGCACGACATGGTACTGGTAGCAATTACGGAATGTGGGTCCGCCGGGCACTTCATTGCGACTACCGAGCCTAGCAAAAAAGTGACGATTACACGATATATACAGCGATTACAAGCCCATTCCGTGGGAAAATCCCTACCTGGATATAATGCAATTGTGGCCTCCGGCGCCGAGCGGAGCGAGGCCCTCCTGAAGAGGGGGGGGGGGGGGGGGGGGGGGGGTCTGCCCCAATTTTGGGGGGGACATAGCACTATTTCATGCGTTTTCCCTTAAGAGGATGTGTTTTTCTGAGGATTTTTCTACAAGCAATGATGCAAGATACGAGTGACTTTGTCTGCTGTGAGGGCGAATATCCTTGGTCGCTTTGTCAGTGGATCAATGGCATGCATGAAGGATTTGATTCGTTTCATCATCACATGATACATAACTTCCGCAATAGTAGCCATGAATTTCCTGCTACGATTCATCCGACCAGCCCTTCCGCCACACCGGTGAAAGTCCGCCACTTAGCGCTCAAACACCGAGTAGCTACCAGCCTCCCGTATATATGGTTTCCATGCACATGCGCACAAGATTTTTACATATATGTCCGCGCTGTCCGCCCCCTCTACTCACCATCTCGCCCAGAGGCTTCTGCACATGCACGCCTATGCCCTTTTGAACGCATGTGGTTTACCATGTTTTGCTTCAACCTACTAAGCTGACCACTAAGCTTTGAGGTTATAGCCTTTCCATCGAAATTTGTGCACATTGTACACAAGGCTTTCACCTCCCCATCCTCGGCGCTTGGATATTTTTCAAAGCCGCAAGCCTCTAGCAACTCCTGCAAAGTCTCACACTTAGTGCCGGACACCTTGTTCCGTCTTTTTGCGCCCCCGTCGTCCGAGGATGGCAACAATGCCTTTTGAAGTAGGCCCAACACCTCCTTAACCTCACGCACGTTGTTGCCCGTGTTGACCGTTGCCTGCGAAAACTGGGCAACACGCTGTGACAAGTCCCCTAGCACGCCAACATCCCCGCCTGCCGGCCCGTGTCCGGCAGTTCCGGCCGATGTAGCTCGTTGGAGCACAAGCACTTCCAAGTAGTGCTTCGCCATGTTGTCGCATCTCACAGCCACCGCGCAGCCGGAAAAGGGGCACGCGACTTTCCGACGCCTCCTCGTCGACATCTCGCAGTGGATGTAGGGGGACGCCCTAGCAACTGGCTGTGGGAATGTTTGGTGTGCAGTTGTGGGCTGTGTGGGACCGTGTGGGCAGTGAAATAACGGTACTACTCACGTGGTAGAAGTTGGGACGGACTCCTTCGTCAACACATCGCGTGATGGCGCCACTCGCGGCGCCCGCACGGCGCGAGTAACGCCAGCGAGGGGAGGCCAAAAGGCCACGCGTGCGGGTCAAGTGCGGGTGATTTGCTTGTACTTAGCAGCGTAGAAACTACCCGGGGAGGCCAAGAGGGCTGGCCTCCGGCCTTTGCCGCTCGCGCGTCGTGCATATTATTCTCGTACATGGTCTTGTTAATTTGACGAGCATCATCTAATCCCTAATTCACGCGGTATAATAGATAGTCGCTAGTAAGAATTATATATATGAAGTAACTTGACAGTTGAATCAGCGATGCGTCGATTTTTCAGAAAATTTTAGGGGAACGGGTTCTATATCACTGGCCTACAGTTCCATGAATTGCATCGCCAACGCTTTGAATTAGCGACTAGGAACTCGCGTGTGGCTTGCATAGAAGTCGTCATCAGGCGCAGCGTTTCGAGCGGCGGCTCCATCGGATTATAGTACTTAGTAGGACATGTCAGTAGATAAGCGCTAGTGACGACTAGCTAGCGAGTACCATTTTTTCCCCTTCACCAGCAGCGAGTAGCGAGTAGGAGTACCAGTAGTCGCTACCTCCCTACCGTGAGATCGTAATCGGACGGCTGTGTAATTAAGAACCGTGGGTGGACGGGCGGGCGGGCGGGCGGGCGGGTGGATTATAGTACTTAGTAGCACATGACAGTAGATAAGCGCTTTGGTCATGCACCTATAGGGCTACATGCCCGATCCGCACTATACGGGTACCCGCACGGCAATAAAGCTCACCGCCGAATAAAAATCGACGCTTCGCTGGATTATTTTCAATCGGCTTACTGAAATGCATTTTACAGCAGTACCTGGTAATAGGGACCTTCCACATTTTTTGGGCCAACTTTGTCCGGGCACGTTCGTGATGCTAACGGGGATTTTGGCATTACAAACTACCCCTACGACGACGGCCTTCCACACTAGCGGGATTCATGCACGTACCATCGCGAATTGGTACGTCGCGCGGCCCTCGGCTCCCCCGGCGCGCGGCTGCCTGCCGCGCCGGCGAGATGGCGGCGGCCGCCGCAGCGTCCAGCAGCCAATTCGCCAGCGGCACAGGCAGCAACCGCCATTCCACAGACCGCCGTGCCGCTGGCCGTGCGAGATCCAACACTAGTAACACGGCCGCTGACCAACGTTAGACGGTTCGAGTACGGGACGGCCGACGAGCCCGCTGGTGTTGCTGATGTTGTTCGACATCGGCGAACCGAGGACCGCCCATGCAGTTGCGGGATTCGCGAACGGCGTGGATCGCTGCTCCTCTATGGCGCCAGCGCTTGTCTCGACGGCATGTAGGGCGGAGGAGGCCGGAGTAGGCAAAGTGACCGGTCGCGACGGCTGGCTGCGGCGTGTGATGGCTGCGCAATTCGAATTCGGGCGGTCACCGCCACCTGATGCGGTGGCCGCGCGTGCTGCCATCCTGCCGGGCGACAGTGTATCCGCTGGATGGCATTTCGGCCGCCATGTAATCGACGCGGAACTATACCAGCAACGCGAGAATCATTCAGGCAGAAAACTGGTCCTTGAGCCGTGGCGGGAAAACGTACCGCCAAGGACCTGTTTATGGGGCAGTTTTTGTACGAGGAAACTGGTCCTTGGGCCGCGGCCGCGCATGAAGGACCAGTTTGTTACGAGTACGTTAGTTACCCGTTACGACTACGAACAGAAAAGTTGGTCCTTCTTTTTTGCTTGTGGAAGGTCCCTAATCGCTACATGTACATCAATATTTATACAATAATTGCTCGAGTGGGGAGGAAAGGCAGCCTCAGCTCGAGGCTGGGATGGCTGCCGAAAGTCTATTTGTTTACAAAAGTTACTCCGTTTAATTTACAAAAATAAACCACGCCTTGTCTTCCTACTCGTGTAGGGTTGTCATGTATACCCGTGTTCAATAGCATCAGATGCGTTCCACACACTTCACAAGCAACACGCAACCATATCGAGTTGCGTCAAGTTGCCACACCCACTCGACACGTTGGCCACCGATGTATTCATGCGCAAGCAAGGTCGCACGACATGCACGGCATCGGCCACAACAGGGGGTCAAACAACAATGTTTACAAGTGCCAAACAGTGGTGGGGGCAGCGGGGTGCTTGCCAAATCATGTGTGTCAGCAGCTCCTTCAGGTAGTTCGCAGGTCAACAAGAGACAAAAGGCAACTGAATCGACTGGCTGCCCCGCTTATATATCGTCCGGTTTGGCCGTGCGGTGCGCGCGTACTGGCGCACGCACTAGCCTCGTGACGATTACTAGACCATGGTCACGTCATAACATACTAGCGCTACAAGTCAACATCAACACTGCAAAACAAACTGCGCAACGCGTCGCGCATCGGGGATACATCCCTTGTACGGCTTCGCGCGCGTAATCACTGAAATACTATAAAGTACTAACACCAACTAGTCGATGTGTCCTCGTCACGTCGTCTTGGCTTGTCTGGCTCTGGCGTCATGGCAATCCCTGGTGACTGCAGGACAAACAGGTACCGCCGGCTGGCA
This sequence comes from Tetraselmis striata, assembly GCA_006384855.1. Lineage (NCBI taxonomy): Eukaryota > Viridiplantae > Chlorophyta > Chlorodendrophyceae > Chlorodendrales > Chlorodendraceae > Tetraselmis > Tetraselmis striata. The sequence goes on from VCJN01003161.1 coordinate 21,867, forward strand.
GTGATGCATCCGCAGGCTAGTCACCTTGCAATCACATGTCCTGGCTTGCAGAACTCATGTATGGCGCAGCGGGAGAGCTACGACACCCGCGGCTTGGGCCCCGTACGTGCGGGAAACACGCAGCCCGTAGTTGCACTGTACCGCCGTGCGCGATGTACGATGCGCACGCATTCCGCGCTGGCGCTCGCGCACGCGATGACAATTGTCGTAGTGTAGTCGAAGCATAAGGAAAAAGTGGGGATGCTGCCATAAACATGGTATTGCTCCCCCCCCCCCCCCCCCCCAAAGCTGTGGAACATCGTGACAGCAGTTGGCAGTTTGGAAGCTGGCAGTCATGGCTGGCGTGTGTCGCAGATCCACTCCTCGTCGGGGAGGTCCACGCACGTTGGCCACCCCGGTTGGAAGGTAGGAAGTGTGCCACGGCTGGCCACACTTGTCACATACCACCATTGGCGCGGCCGCACTGTTGCTGCAGCATGCCTGACTCGTAGGGCCCTTATGTGCGGGGCCACGGCGGGCAGGGATCATGTTGGACAGATTGCACGGAGCACACTGCTCACTGTGCACGGTGATGACGCGGGCGTCTGCTCCCACTAGGTCGAGCCACCCGGTGGAGTACACCTTGGCCACGCGCAGAATGATGATGCGGGTGGTCTTCACGTCCAATGTGTTGATGGGCGGCTGCGCGCAATATACGTAAGCGCCCACCTCAAACCTGTGCATACGCGGCTGAACATCGCCGCGCCGCACTTTGCGGTAACGGATGACATCGCGACGCTGCGCGGCCAATGCATACTCAAAGGCCTCAGGCACGGCAGTCTGGATCTGATTGGCCCGCTGGGATACCTTGAGGTCCCGTTGTGCCTTCCTCACCCCACGCTGCTGCCGCGCAGCCTTCTCATGAGCCTTAGCGGCTTATTTGCGTTCAGTCTCACGGCGCGGAGTCCCAGCCTGATGCAGTCTTCGCTCCCTGGCTTTACTCATCAGTCTCACGCCCATCAGCTGCCGGGTCTCACCCCGCCTCTCCTTCTGGAAAAGCGGCTCCAGCTCATGCAGGGCTGCCCCGTACAGGTCCAACTCGGCCTCGCCCCGCTGCCGCAAAGCATGCTGCAAACGGTGCTCAGCGGCCTGAACAGCGGCGCGCTTGGTAGGCTCCGTCAAACTGAGGGTGGCAACATAGCTCTCCCAACGACGCTGGTGAGCCAAGGCTATACCGCGATACTCAACATTACCGACACCGTTGTGTCTGCGCACACTTTGCCGATGGCCTGCGCTTGCTGACTCTCAGTTCGACCCAAGTTAGTTCGCATTTAGAACCCCGGCGGTGCGCTAAGGCACCGCTCCCGGATCCGTGCCGGTGGGGGCTCATACTTTGGCGGCCGCGAGCCGACAACATGCGACATGCCGGGCTGCCCATCATGACCGTTGATCTGTGTTACATTGTTCACGCAAGCAGGGAACTTGGCCAGCACCCTCATGGTCTGCCCGTCCTCATTCAGACCACCGAACATGGTATAGGGTCTGGCCCTAGTGGCAATCTGCGGCTGCAGTTTGCCAGCCGACTCCTCTACCACTACCTCAGCCAACAGCATAGGTGGGGCTCTGTGGAACTCCCCCTCGCCCTATCGTCATAGTCGTTGGTGAACATGTTGGTCCACCAGCACGCCTCTCTCAGCGTCACGTCACCACACAAATGAGGCTTGTGCATAATGGGGTGGCCTAGCACGCGGTTCAAAAATTCGAATGCCTGGTCCACCTCGGGGCTACGTCGTCCGTCCTGTGGCTTTTTGACATTCTCGATCAAATAGCCGAATTGCGCTGGAGCGTTAGCACAATCAACATACCCGCGCCGCTTGGCCAACAAGTACTGCAGGTCATTTAGGGCAGCTAACAGTGGCACGACTGTGCATGTGCGTGCGCCATGCACTCCCAACCGCATGCCTAGCGGCGACATATCTTGACACGGTGGCTCCATTGTCACCACGTCTACATGCCCCATGTGGTTCAACACTAGCTCAACGGTTAGCTATGTGATGTCATGCCCTATTGCCTCACCGAGGTCAAACGCGTGCCGCGCAACGCGCTCCGGCATGCGGTCGGGCTACAGCTCATGCAAACACTGCTAGTGCTTGCGCAGGTCCTCCCGGCGATCGGGGCTAACCTCAATGAGCTGCAAGTTGCCAATGTGTATACTATCTTGGACAGCTTTACACGGTACTGTTTCCATGCCGCTATATCCACTGAGCACATGCAGTGCTCCTGCCTTGCCGCTAGCAGTGTCTAACGGCAGGACAAAACACTTTATCTGGGTCTGTGTGCGGCATGGCGCCCACAACGTCCAAGTCAGCCTGGACCAGGCCGCTCAGCGGCAGCTCGCGCCCGCTGTCCAGCACCGCCCGCCGTTGCACATCGTAGGTTGGCACGCGGCTAGTTCCCACGCATGACGCACCTCGGCTCTCAACCGGCTGTCGCATCATGCAGCATGTTCCCACCTCGACCTCAAAGGGAGGCGAAAGAATGGGTGCAGTGCTGTCGGCATGGCCCATGTAGCCTTCTGGCCGGCTTGCCTTGGTCCGCATGCATGGGTGGCCGCGTCACTCTCCCCCCCCCTCCCCCCCCCCCACCACCAGCCGTCGGTTGCGGGGGTGGGTATACAACGCAACGAGACGGCCCTTGGTCCGCATGTGCATGGTCTGCCCGGCATCTTGCACGGGTACAACAGCTTGCTCTCCGTGCGCGGCTGCGCCGGGACAGATCGGATAGTATGCCTCCATGCGCGACGGGTGCAGCACAATCTGCACCGCGTGCATCATGGACAGGTCTACAAGGAGATCTGGCAAGTCCGGGTTGTCTAGCACCGCAAACTTTGGCCAGACAATGCTGACCTCCCACGAGGTCTGATGGTTGAGCCGTATGGGCAACGGCTCCATGACAATGGTGTCCAACGACGCCCCGCCCGGGATGGATGCATGGCATGGAAATAAGCCCCGTGCGGCACTCCCGCCCCTGATGGGCCACAATGCAGTCATACAGCCGGCGGTTCAAGCCAACCATGTCCGTGCCATTGTCTAGCAAGCTAGTCCGGCACGACACGCCCGCCACATGGATAGTGGTATAACGCATGTCAACAAGGGCTACGCCCGGTCGGCGAAAACCCTCCGCGGCCAACTTATTGAAATACTCAGACTGTGATTGCCTAAGCTGTTGCAATTCGGGGTCCGTGTCAGCCAAACGGCGGCGGCCTGAAATTACAGACTGCCCATTTACGGAACTGTCCCCTACAGCATGCGGCTGCGTCGGCGGATCCGCGCGCTCACCCGTGTCTAGTTGTCCTGCATGGCGCATGGTGCCCGCCTGTTGTGCCGTATTGGCGGTCATGTTGTATGGCTGCGGCGCCGTCGCGATGGGCGAGGGCCGCCGCTCCTCCAAAACTGACGCCCAACACGCTCCCGACACCATGCCGGAACATAGCGTGCAGATCCTGATAGCTGCCACGCTGAGCTGGGCGCAGTGGCTAAAAGCCGCTTGAGCGCATTGTCCAATGCCGCGCGGCATGCCACGTGGTACTCATCACGGCGGTCCAAGCTGATGTTCAGCACCTCCACCAGCGCCTCGCGCCAGCGACCGGCGGCAGCGGCCGCCGATGTGTCCCCCGAAAACAATAGCGTCATACTCACTTGGGACACACTCAGATGTTGCAACGCTGTGCGCCAATGCTGACACAACTGTTGCTGCCGCGCGTCAATCGCGTCCCGGTCCATGGGTTGCGGCTGCTCGACAGCCGGCCCAAACGATTGCGGGGCGTTGAACGGGCCAAATGCGGGTTCAAAGCCCTGCGGACGGTGCGCCAATGACTCACGCGTTGCCGTCCAATCGGGCTGCTTAATGCGGGACCCGGGGTCGGTGGTCACGGAACGCGGCAAAACACGCGGGCGTCCCGGGCCCCGTTGGTGTGGGAATGCTCCCGCCCGTCGGCGCCTTCTCGGCTTCCTTGGGCCTGCGGCCTGATAGGCCTTTAACACCATAAGGAATGTTGCTCAAGTGGGTCACAGCTGTGGGATCAGTGGCCCTGCAGGTTCCGCTGTCATGCAAGGCCGCGGGGTCCTCGCTGGGGTGAGGGGGCTGGAAACCGGCCATGATGGCCACATACGCCCCACCCTCCTCCACGTCAGTTAGGTATTATGCGTCCTCTCATTGTTCCGCCGACTGATGGGCGTGGGCAGTCGCTACCTGTGCTTGTCCGCTGGCCCGACTGCGGGTTGCAACCATCTTGCCGACGGGCTGTTGCTTGTCCAAGTTGGGCTTGCCAATACGGGCTAGAAAGTCCGTCCGGCGCTGATGCTCCGTAGGCCGATGTGGAAACCGGCGCAGCAATCCAGGGTCTAGCGGGCGGTCGCACTCCACATACGAGGTGTGGCCGGCGTCCGTACGCCCGCAATTCCAGCATTTCTGCCCACAGGCATGATGTTGTTTGCCACCCCCTGCCTCACGCGGCGGCGGTTTGGTGCTAGTATTGGCACCGACATTGGCCCGGCCACTGGGTATGGCGGGAGGCACCGCGTTGTACGGCCCTCTCGGCGCACCCTCAGCCACCGCAACCTTTCATGCAGATGCACGCTGCTGCTGCTTGCGTGCGTATGCCTTGAGTGGGCAAAAGCGCACGGCATGGAATCCGTGCAATCCGTGCATAGCCGTGCAATCATCACATCGCGGTCGAAACTGACCGTTAACGTTGCGGCCCTCCGCGCCCGCCTTGATTTCCAGGTCGGACGGGACTACCGCTTGCATGGCTAGCTGGAGCATGGGTTGTCGCTCTGGCTAGCGATCTGCGCTAACCTTTCTTAGGCAAGTGCGTCATCAGCCTCCCTCTCTCGCTCCTCATCCTCAATGTCCTCCACAATACGGGCAATATCATTAACCATGTCAACGTCACGATCCCGTGACAACTGACTGAGCGTGCGCTGGGTGACAAAATCCACGCGCTGCTCCAACAAGTGGGCGCGGCGGCGGCGCAGTACCGCTACTGTGCCCCACGGCTCAGTCACCCTAGAGGTAGAGCGCCGGTTGAGCTCTTGGGTGGTGCTGGTGTGCACCTTGCTGTGCGCCCGGTGCATGCGTGCTGCAAACGTCACCGGCCGCTCGGGAAACCCCTCGCGATGCATGTTGGACCATATCCGCTCATAAACATCATCAGCGGTGACCTTACACATCTCACCAATAAAGGTCTGGAGCTGTGTGGGCTTTGCGGCTGCCCTAGCATCGGCACGGATGCGCTCTTCGGCCGCTTGTGCTGCTGTGAGGGTGTCTATCGCAGCGGCGCGGACCCAATCTGGCGCGTCCACCAGGGCCACACGGGCCCTTGCATCGGGTTGCCCGCCTCCTTCGGGAGCATCACTAGTTCCTTCCGCTGTTGCACGTGCATCAGTTACGCGCTCAGCGGCCGCAGATATGTAGCTACGGCTTGCCGCCGTTGCTCAATGATCTCCTCAGATCGAACTAGATTCTGTTGTTCAGCTCGGCGGCGGGCTGCAACAACGTTTTGATTTGCTGCTTTTACATTAGGGTCTAGCTGAGCAATGTAATGCTTCAGCTTATCATAGAATTCCTCATCGGAAACCGGAACCTGCCCCCGCTCTAGTCGTGCGCTACTCATGGCGCGCACTACCTCCTCACGGAACTCGTCCTCGTACCACTCCTTGAACGTGCACTCATTGGCCTCCGGCCCAATCCATTGCGCGCACACGGGTAGGTCCCGGTGCCGGCCTTGTGCGACCACGAAGGAGTGTTGCTCATGCCAAGCGCTACCATGTTGCGCAGTTGCGGCGCTCTGGCCCATGATGCTGTCAGCACCGTAGAAGCCGTTGCTCCGTGCATGGCTCGCAGTCGGGCTGCGGTAAGCGCCGCCGGCGGGCATGTTGTCGTCGCTGTCCTCAGGCATCACGGCTGCCGCTTCCGGGGCACCGCGGTTGCTTGTAACAAAGCGGTGGCGGTCTACTGCCCCTCGTTGCGGCATTTGCCTTCTACCCGACAGCTGCGACATGGTTGTCGGTCAATTGCAGACGCGACCAAAGGTGCCGGCCTTTCCGTGGCACGGTCTTTTCAGTTTTGCCGGTCTTTCCTGACCCGGTCTTTTGGCAGTGCCAGCCCTCCGGCTTCACTGGCTATATATGCGCTTTCCTCCAAATTCCAACACAATAAAAGAAGGGTTGCAGTTGCCCGTTCTAACCGATACGGTTTTGAACCGCCCACAAGGCAGAGGGACACTCCGTTGCGTGTCGTCCCTCGCCTGCGCCCCCTCGGCCTGATGCCCCATCCAAGGTTCCTTGTGGACCGACGCTCAAGTTCTAACGGGCAACGGACTCCCCTACTACCTCGGAACACCGACTACCGAGGTCCTCCTCCAGACGTCCACCACCTGCACAGGAAATGATGCAGTGCTTGGTGGTATCCTCCGCCCTTGGTGTCTGGGCCTTAACTCCTCTTTCAGTTATTGGGGCCGGTGAAGGCCCCAAGCACCGCCGGACTGACCACTAGGGTCTCCGCGGGATCTCGTGAGTTTGGCTCCCAGCAAGGTTGGTCCTCGCGACGCGTGGCTTGCCTGCCCACTTGACGGACCCCGGCCGATATGCTTTTATATCTGAGGACCCTACCGTGTGCGTTGCAAACGGATGTGTGTAGTGACCTGTTGTGTGCAGCGCGCGTGACTGTATGCAAGCCCACTGCACCATGTGATGGGTACAATAGGGTGCTCTGCGTCCCCTCAAGCACAGCACAGTTTGTGTTGCCAAACATGGATCAAGTCACATTCACGGGTGTTCCGTTCAGTGAGGGTGTATAGGTAACACTACAACTCACACCAACAGTCCAATAGTGCCGGACAAAACTCGTCTGAAGCACGGGTCGACCACTCAACAACGAGCCTTCAAACTTGGAATCCACACAGAAAATATGTCGTCGAAGCGACCACCGAGTTTGACGACGCTTGGTCACCGTAAGACTCGACTAAGGCCGGCTGAGTGCAGGCTGCTCGTACAGAAAGAAAGTCGAGCTAGACTATACTTGCAGCCTATACTCGTCGAGACGGCCGACAACTCAACAACTCGCAACAGCAAAACTCGGTAACTATCCGCACAGACCTATAACTTCTCAAGGCTGTGACCGAATCTCGGCGGTTTTGACAAACAAACAACACGACAGTTGACTATCGACAAACGCCACTAGCCTTTTGTCTCTTGTTGGAAAGGCCGCCTCAGCTCGAGGCTGGGATGGTTGCCGAAAGTCGATTCGTTTACAAAAGTTACTCCATTTAATTTACAAAAACAAACCACGCCTTGTCTTCCTACTCGTGTAGGTTTGTCCTGCATACCGTGGTTCAATAGCATCAAATGCATTCGACACACTTTACAAGCAACACGCAACCATATCGAGTTGCGTCAAGTTGCCACACCCACTCGACACGTTGGCCACCGATGCATTCATGCGCAAGCAAGGTGGCACGACAGACACGGTATCGGCCACAACGGGGGGTCAAACAACAATGTTTACAAGTGTCAAACAGTGGTGGGGGCAGCGGGGTGCTTGCCAAATCATGTGTGTCAGCAGCTCCTTCAGGTAGCTCGCAGGTCAACAAGAGACAAAAGGCAACTGGATCGACTGGCTGCCCCGCTTATATATCGTCCGGTTTGGCCGTGCGGTGCGCGCGTACTGGCGCACGCACTGGCCTCGTGACGATTACTAGACCATGTTCACGTCATAACATACTACAAGTCAACATCAATAACACCGCAACGCGTCGCGCATCGGGGATACATCCCTTGTACGGCTTCGCGCGCGTAATCACTGAAATACTATAAAGTACTAACACCAGCTAGTCGCTGTGTCCTCGTCACATCGTCTTGGCTTGTCTGGCTCTGGCGTCATGGCAATCCCTGGTGACTGCAGAACAAACAGGTACCGGCTGGCAGTGATGCATCCGCAGGCTAGTCACCTTGCCGTCACATGTCCTGGCTTGTAGAACTCATTTATGGCGCAGCGGTAGAGCTACGACACCCGCGGCTTGGGCCCCGTACGTGCTGGAAACACGCAGCCCGTAGTTGCACCGTACCGCCGTGCGCGATGTACGATGCGCACGCAGTCCGCGCTTGCGCTCGCGCACGCGATGACACGAGAGATGATGTGATAATATGAACCGTAGCATTAGGCAATCATAAAAAGTATTAATATGTACCGTGGAGCTGCGAGTAACAGTAGTCGCCCGATTTCGGCGCATGCATGACCGAATTTGCTGCTCAATATCGCAATGATATCCTATGAGATCCGAAGTTACCCTCGCCTTTATTGCCTCGCCAACATTGCCCTCCCACCCTCTCGGCCCTTTTGTGCCCTTGTGGACTAGCTAGCTGCTTTGTGGGCTTGTGGCCTCCCCATGCCCTCTTGGTGCCATAGAGGGGATTGTGGCCTCCGGCACATCCCACCACAAATATGCATAATTTCCAGGTAGGCTAGTAGCTGCCAGCTACAATACCTAGGTGCTATCCAGTGGTGGTGGTAGTCGAGATCAAACAGGTCCGACGCACAGTGAAGTCGGGCCACTTGTGCTTTAGGGTCGATATCCATCCCCGCGAGCTCGCGGGCTCGCTTGCGGCTTGAGAGATGCGCATGCACCAAGCGCATCTTGCGGGCCGCCTGAATCTTCATGGGGTCGTTGTTTTGGAAGGCCGTAAGGAAGATCTTGAGCTCGATATACTCCAGACAGAGCCTTACATGATCCAGGCTGTCCCGAGGCAGGTACACTCCTGTCGACCCGCTCCTGGCCCTAGAACTGCATGACGATCAAAAGGTTGTTCCGGGGCTCCCAGCATTGTTCTAACACGCTCTCGCTACTGCCGAAAGTCTTGCCGAGCAGCGACACCGCGGGGACGCTTGTGCCCATAAAGTTTGTCGTGAAGGACGACGACGCGGGACTCCAAGGTATCGCATCGACGAGTTTCGACGAGATATCGTCCGACGACGATCTGTAGTACCGATCGTACGTACGCATGGGCAAGGCCACCACTGGACGCCAAGGCATCGTCTGCGCAACCTCCCAGCTGGTGTCGGGAAAGGGGCAGCCTTCGATGCGCGCGATGTCTACCGCAAGCCATAGAGGGCGGATCTCGGGGTTGCCGCTACGGTCGGGGACCCATGGGTCGTACGACACCAGTTTCGGGCTGCCTCTTGCTCTCGTCGGGGTCCTTTAGGTCCTTGTGCGATCGGATCTTACCCACCGATCGTGTAGCCTCCCAATCGCTGAGAAGGTCCAGGCGCTCGGCCTCGGTGATGTTTTCGTGGTGTTCGGACATGTCCATAATCACCAAGTTGCCTTGGCCGGCGTCGAAGAACTGCTTGATGGAGTCATCGATGGTTTTCCTCCGTCCGATGGTGGTCACGGGGTTATTCCACTCCAACCGCATGAGACCGTCCGTGGCCTCAATCATACGTCCCACGGCGGCCTCGGCGTTGTGAGGCAGCCCCGCCGCGTTCCGGGCGTTGTGGGCAGCGGGGCCGGCTTCAGGCTGCGCGGCAGTGCCCGTGTCGGCCGTAGCTCCTCATGCCGCCGGGAACGGAGGGCGGTTTCGGAGCCCTTTTTGTAGCTTTTCAGCGTCTCCAATCCAGAACTTGTCGAACGGACGTAACTCCTCCCACTGCTTCTCCCGCAGTTCCCGCAAGGTGTAAACCCACTGCTCAATGTCGTCGGCACATGAGTCATACTACGCCGCCAAAAAAAGAATGTTGAACGCCACGCTACACTACATCGACCCGGCAGCCTTGCCGTGCGATGCTTCTTGGCACTTCTTCGGGTGGTGCACCCCAGGTGGAGCCAACACCCCACAGCGGCCTGCCCGCCCATGGGCGGCATGATGGTAAATGCGGCTCCTCTCTGCGTAAATGGCCATACTGGTAATATAGGGGTTTGAGTTGCACCGGCGGGCAAACGGCCGCTTTGTGTTCCGCTATCAACGCCGCTATGTCTACTTAGGCAACGGCGATGACCAGCGGCGCACGCGCCAGCCACAGTCAGCCCGGCTATATGACGCTCTGGAGCAGCGACCATCTTCTGCCTTGCGCCAGCTTGACAGCTTGCGAACCCACACACCCTCTTCTTTTCTCATTGAGGATTGCCTGGCCCATGGGCATGTTTCCCTACCAAAATGTAACATCTTTGGCAAATTCGCATATTTGGCAAAGGCGCCTCCTCCCTCCTTAATCAAATGCGTACTGGGACTGTAGGTTATTATTCGTTCGGTACAACATCAAATTTGAACATTACCCCCTTTTTAGGATGAGAACTACCTAATTCTCGGTTGCCGCCCGGTTAGCGCCCGCGCTGCCGCTCCACGTCAGCATTCGGCAGGAGCTGCCCTAGCGGGAGTTCCCCGTATTTCAGAAATACGGAATATTTCGCCACTCCCGGTATCCGCGCGCCCGTGGACCCCCGCGCGTCGCCGGCGCGTCCCAGCGCGCGTGAGTGGCAGCCATTTCAAACTCAAAAGCTAATAAATAAGCAAACCGCTCCGCCCGATGCGCCCACTCGACTACCGCCAACACGGCACCCCAACGACGCTTGCACTGCCCCTACCCATAATTTGAGTCGCCACGGCGCCCTTGGCGAAAGATCCAGACACAAAACGTCGCATGAACCGGGCGATGTGCCTCGTGACGCTGCTCGTGGCTTCCCGCGTGGGGCTTTTGCCTTCCTGTTCGGTTTTCGGCGGTGCTGCTCTCGTCCAACAAAGCAGGGACGAAGGCAAGGTCGCGCCCATTCCACTAGTGGTGATGATTCCCTCGCTTATCGCCCAGTTGGGTGACTGTGAGTCTAGCGCGGCCTATATATGGCTGCCTAGGGAACAACCCAATAATGTATGATTGGGGTATGAAGTTGCCTTGGCGCGAGAGGGGCGTGCTCATCCCTGGAGTTGGTTGGGAGAAGTCGCTCGTCGCTGTGGCATGCGTTGGTAACTTGGCCAAACAACGAGTTGTATGTGGAGCAAGTCTTTGACATGTGGAAGTAGTCTCGTTGGCGAGTCTGCATTCGTGAGCAGCAATGCTCCCGTGGCATGATGTCCCTAATGACATATGCTACTACCATGATTTTGCACAGCATTTGCGTATTCCACATGTGCACCGGTGAGTTCACAACAAACCCTGCAGACATTGTCACATTTATGGAGAAACATCAACTGCCACGCTGCAAAGCGTGCCAATCTGAGAACGTGATTTATCGTGTGCACAATCAGCCACCATCTCGAGTGGCTAGTGCAAATCCAGACATGCTGAAAAGGCGCGACATCATCGCTGATAAGCTCTGGGTTGATTACGTTCAAGACATGATCCAACGCGGTTTGCCCGTTGAGATTGCATTTGGTTCTCACAACATTGCGAATCAGTAATTTTGTATTTCAATCCCCTTTCATGAAACAAGAAATGTTGTTGCGTATCTTAGTATGATGTCACACCATTCTCAACACGTGTCTGCACACTGTTAGCCACCCAATTGCTTGCCAGCCTCATACTGTTGCATATCCTGCGCCGCCGCCGCGGCCAATTTTTTTTGCTGCAGTGCCGCCGCATGATGGTGCGCGGCAGGCGCATGGCAGCGAAGCCAGCATCCAATTGCTTGTCAGCCTAATACTGCTACATATCCTGCGCCGCTGCCGCGGCCGAGGAAATATGGCTGCATTGTAATGTGTACTTTGCCCATTGAACTATATCTGGATGGGCCGAACTTTGAGCAAGCCACCCAATTGCATGCTGCCAGCCTCATGCATACTGTTGCATATCCTGCGCCGCCGCCGCGGCCAAAAAACATTGCTGCAGTGCCGCCGCATGATGGTGCGCGGCAGGCGCAGGGCAGCGGGGCCAGCATCCAATTGCTTGTCAGCCTCATACTGCTACATATCCTGCGCCGCTGCCGCGGCCGAGGAAATATGGCTGCATTTTAATGTGTACTTTGCCTATTGAACTATATCTGGATGCATGGGCCGAACTTTTAAGCCACTTTCGTCCATCTTTTAAGCAGCTAGTCCTGCAATCAGCTGGGTCATTATTTGGGCAAATGCTTTTCTATCTCTTTCTATCTCAGCCCTATCATGTACCATGGAATCGCGAGCGAGGGCAACCCGACTCTCTACCATACTCCGAACTGAACCTGCCATCACCTCAGCGGCGTGAATGGAACTCTCCTTCATGGTCTCCATATGTTGGTGTGCGATCTCCTTCATCTCGCTCACCTTCTTAGGCCGTCCCCTCTTCTTCTCTGGCTCCTCGCGTGGCTCATCGCCATCGGCTGCTTCTGCTTGGGGAACCCGCCGCTTTAGTTTAGCCGCCAACTGGCGCGACTCCAATCTCCTTGCAATGGGTTCGTTGGTCTCCGCAGGGTCATTGCCACCCCACTCATCTGCAGCCGCAGCCACAGCCACAGCCTCCTCATGGCCAGCTTCAGGCACCGGATCCTTGTCCAACTGGTAAGGGCGACTGCGGGCGTTCACCACAGCGCCAACGAACGTTTCTGACCCCACCGTGAAGCACGAATCCACCTTCGCCAAGCGGTCCAACGCTCCGGATTGAAGCAACTCGTCGAAGAATTGGGGAGCTCTTGCCCTCAGACGGTCCACCGTGTCTCTGCCATTCCCTGAGCCTCTATGGGTTCCGTCGACACCGGCGAGGGCGAGGCGGTGCTTGCGCGGACGGGGATGACTCCCAAGAAAGCGAGAGCACTCAACTTCTCTCGCTCGAGCGTTGCAGCACGAGCCTCATCGGCGGTGGGTGTGTCCCCCATAATTGCGGATATGTGATGACGATAGTCGAATCGAGGCTGAGTGTGTGCGACGAGGTGGCGAGCTGCGCGGTGTGACATGGTGATGTTTCCCGTTTGAAAACCACAGCTCCGGCGACGAGAGGCAGCAGCGTGAGGCGCGCGCAACCGACCGACGTCCTACGGGGCTTCAACAAGGTGGTGGGGGGGGGGGGGGGGGGGGGGCTTGTAGAGAAATGGCCGTGCGACCCCCATGGACGTCCGCTTTGTGCCACGTCAGCTTCGGACAAATGGGGCAATGTTCTTGTAACAGTTCGCGCGTTTTACAGTAACCGCTCAGGTGTTAATCGGTAAAGTGCGGTGAAGCCGAAAGTACAGTGCGCGGCTACGGCTACCGCTACCGCCCGCTACGGCTCAGGTAGTATTTCTCATCCTAAAAAGGGTAGTTTATACAGGTGAGGGTATTCGCGGGCCGCGGCGGTAGCACGTGATTGCTGTATCAGTATGTTGGATCAACACTTTGCGACCGGCCGCCGCGGGCCTGGAACTTTGTGATGTCCGCCCGTCCCGCCGCGCGATATTGCGCTGGGCGGGCGGAGGGATCGGGAGGCCGCCGGGAAGGTGTTGAATGCAGCGCTGCCGAGGCCGAGGCCGCCACGCCGCAGCACGCGAGGGTATAAATTCCGGCGCTGCACAGTTGGTCAAACAGTCCCCCTCAAAGAGCGCGTCCTTAACACGTCGTTCTTTGTCGACCGACAAGCGATTCCTAAGCCTCCTCACTTCAACTCACAAGGAACCCACTTTGCCACAATGCGTGAAGTTATCTCTATCCACATCGGCCAGGCCGGTATCCAGACCGGTAATGCCTGCTGGGAGCTGTACTGCCTTGAGCACGGAATCCAGGTAGCACCCGCCTCCGCTGAACTGCCACTGACGTCCTCTGCCTCCTCCGCCCTGCAAGCAGCTCACCCTTTTGCGACCGGTGTCCTTCCTTCTAGGGTGTGCCGTCCCACGCTCTAGGCACGGGAACGGCATATGCTTCCCGCTGCCCGCCTCCACACACGCCGCGTCCTATGTGGCTGCGACTTCCCCGAGTCAGATCTACACGGTTATAGTCGCTAGTCGCCACGAGTATCTGAGTCTGAGCCATTTCCGTATGGGAACTCGGTATTTGGCACTTCAGCGGGTTGGTATGTCCGCCACTTGTCAGTTGTAAAGCCAAACAATCTCCACCGACCCCTGCCAACCACCTCCACCCCCTCCCCTACAAGTCGCCGCTAACCGTCGGTTGGTCACTGCGTTGACTGTTGGCGTGGTTTACTAAGTCGTTCGCTGGGCCTCTCGCTCCCGACCCCGCGGCCTCGGTGGTTTATTGCTGCAGGCAGTACTTTTGTTTCTCTCGCACCGCCGCTCACCGCCGACGTCCGGCGGGCCAAGCCACTCACCGTACCTTGCTGCCGTTGCTCCTCCGCTTCGCAGCCCGATGGCCAGATGCCTAGCGACAAGACCATTGGCGGAGGCGACGATGCCTTCAACACCTTCTTCTCTGAGACTGGTGCTGGCAAGCACGTGCCCCGCGCGGTCTTCATTGACCTGGAGCCCACCGTGATCGACGAGGTCCGCACCGGTACCTACCGCCAGCTGTTCCACCCCGAGCAGCTCATCTCCGGCAAGGAGGATGCCGCGAACAACTTCGCCCGTGGTCACTACACCATTGGCAAGGAGATCGTCGATCTGTGCCTTGACCGCATCCGTAAGCTGTCCGACAACTGCACCGGCCTTCAGGGCTTCCTGGTCTTCAACGCCGTCGGCGGCGGCACCGGTTCCGGCCTCGGCTCCCTGCTGCTAGAGCGCCTGTCTGTCGACTACGGCAAGAAGTCAAAGCTCGGCTTCACTATCTACCCCTCGCCTCAGGTCTCCACCGCGGTGGTCGAACCCTACAACTCGGTGCTGTCCACCCACTCCCTTCTGGAGCACACCGATGTTGCCGTGATGCTCGACAACGAGGCGGTGTACGACATCTGCCGTCGTTCCCTGGATATTGAGCGCCCAACCTACACCAACCTGAACCGGCTCATCGCTCAGGTCATCTCTTCCCTGACCGCGTCTCTGCGCTTCGACGGTGCCCTTAACGTCGATGTGACCGAGTTTCAGACCAACCTGGTTCCCTACCCCCGCATCCACTTCATGCTCTCGTCCTACGCGCCCGTCATCTCTGCTGAGAAGGCGTACCACGAGCAGCTGTCTGTTGCTGAGATTACCAACAGCTCCTTTGAGCCCGCCTCCATGATGGCCAAGTGTGATCCTCGCCACGGCAAGTACATGGCGTGCTGCCTCATGTACCGCGGCGACGTCGTCCCCAAGGATGTCAACGCCGCCGTGGCGACCATCAAGACCAAGCGCACCATCCAGTTTGTGGACTGGTGCCCCACTGGCTTCAAGTGCGGCATCAACTACCAGCCCCCCACTGTCGTGCCCGGCGGTGACCTGGCCAAGGTGCAGCGCGCCGTTTGCATGATCTCCAACTCCACCGCCATTGCGGAGGTGTTCTCCCGTCTGGACCACAAGTTTGATCTTATGTACGCCAAGCGCGCCTTCGTCCACTGGTATGTTGGTGAGGGCATGGAGGAGGGCGAGTTCTCCGAGGCCCGTGAGGATCTGGCAGCCCTGGAGAAGGACTATGAGGAGGTCGGCGCCGAGTCCGCGGAGGGCGATGGTGAGGAGGAGGGTGAGGAGTACTAGATCCCTCACCAGCCATCTTCACTACATTTTTCCCACTGGCACACCTGATGCAACGGTGCCAATGTAATTTGAAGTGAAGAGGTTAACCCCTATCTCGCATCGCCTTATCGTGCAGCGACTGCACACACAAGCATGTACATGAACCGGTTCTGCAACAGGCATACCGAATAGTGTGGTGGTATGGACTTTCATTATTTGAATGCATACAGTTGTCCAGGCTTACTTGCATTGTGCACAACCTTGTGGAAGGATTCAATCAAAAATATCTAGGTCTGGTAGACGGGACTCTATACTGGTTCACAGATGCCCTTGCCTAATCCGTAAATGCGATATGGACCGCGCATTTATGTTGCTGTCATTGTGTCCTACTGTGCTGATATTTATTTGTCCCCTATATCTTTCACTGTGCTGTATTTTGGGGTAGTGACACATACGGGCTCAACGATCAGAACATATCTGAAGAACATCATACGTCCTTTGTCCAATTCCAGAAGCACAGTATCATCTTGAGAATTATGACCAATTGCTAGCACCCCATTTCTCAAAGCAAAAAAATTGTTCGTCCCAGGGTTGGGCTGCAGCATCTACTACACTGCAGCCTGCATAACTTTCCGAAAAGGGGCTGCAGTGCAGTTACCCAAAGTGCCGCAAATATATGCCCTTCACTGTCCCGCCCTTCCCTTTAATCAGCAGTTTCAGTGCTGCTGCAGCCTGCAGTACTGCAGCCTGTTGACTGCAGCCTACACTGCAGCCTGCAGTATTGCACTGCAGCCTGCAGTACTGGAAAGTGGACTGCAGCCAAACCCTGGTTCGTACAGTCGGGTCGGCACCCGTAGCGACTACTATGCTGGATGGAATGAGTGCCGCTGTGTTGCTGCATACATGCGGCAGATTGTTCAAATCGATAATATACAGTATTATGCAGCTTCCATTCGAGGTTAGTGGTTACCACTGCTGAATGCAGCGGGGGTGGGTTTTCTCAGTCCTAAGATATTACCAGCAAGTGGGGATGGGATTACATCACAGTAAGGCTATAGACGCGACCAAGCCAAAAGCCATTAACATGGCCGCCTGCCGACATGGAAAGGGCGACATGCAACCTCTTCGGAGGACTTTGCGAGGGTGCTCAGACGCCGCAATAAAGGAAAGCCGAAATCAGACCTGACAAACTACTCACGCTGGCTACTAGTCGCTAGTGCTGTGCGCGTGCCGCCACTGGGAGCGCAGCCGTTGCCAAAAACAGCTACGCTACGGCCGGCAACAGGAAGCACAGCACTCACAAAACAGGACCTAAGAGACCGCAAACGCCAGCCTAAGCCGCCGGCATGAGCGCAGCGTGGTCAACGGCTGTTGCCATGTCATCGCAGCCTCGAGTGCAGTGGATCGTCCAGCAGACCTCCACACCAGAGTGCTCCATGACGCAGTGCTCCACCGGGCCGCAGTCGTGCTTGCGGCAGTGCACGCCGGCGAGGTCCTGCGCGCCAGGGTCAGCGGGGTGTGAGGGCCGGTGCGGGGCAGGGCAGTAGCGAAACATGTCCGTGCCAACTGGGCGGGGCGCCGCTGCACTGCTGCACCCCGCCGCTGTCCAACATAGCCTACCCCCCCCCCCCCCCCCCCCTTTTTGAGGTCATCCCAGGCAGTGGCAGCACCTCGGTGGCATCGACCTTATCACCCAAGCCGTCAGCATCTTCGCGGCAGTAGCAGAAGAGGTCCCAGCACACCGGGGGCCCGGCGGGCGGCTCCACGCAGTCCTGCACCCAGCCGCAGTCCTCGGGCAGGCAGCGCTCGTCGCGCTCGCGGCCTGTGCCTGCGCGGACCGACTGCGGCTGAACATCGCCGGCTTGTGCGGCCACCAAGGTTTCAGAGGTGTCAGGGCAGTAGCAGAAGATGTCCCAGCACTTGGGGCCAGCAGGTGTGTCGGTGCACTGCTGCACCCAGCCGCAGTCGTCCTTTGCGCAGCGGTCGTCCCGATTCCGCGCGGCCTGGACAGCCTCCAGCTCCACCGGCAGCTCCCCCTGCTCCTCTGCTGCCTCCTCCTTGCCTCCCAGACGATGGCGGCAGTGGCAGTACACGTTGGCGCAGTAGTGGTGCCGGCACCACCGGATCCATCCGCAGTCGTCCTCCCCGCACCGGCGGTCCTTCTCGAGGGGGCCCTCATCCGCAGTCACGGCCAGGCCTTCATCGTCATCCACACTGATCTCAGCCTGCAGGCAAACCACCACAACAGCATGCTTAGCACAATACTATAACATGGCAACCAGCATTTCCCGACATTCTGTGCCGATGAGCCCATGCTTGCCAGGATGTCCCACCTCCCCTTTAACCCCTTTCCGCTTCCGGCCGCACCTCTTCGCTTTCGCAGTAGCAAAAGATCTCCCAGCAGATGCGGCCCACGTAGATGTCCTTGCAGCGTTTGACAAAGCCGCACTCGTCGATGTGGCAGCGCCGGTCGCGATCGTGCCCGTCGTGGTGGTGGTGGCCATGATGGCGCCCGGTGCCCAGCTCCAGTTCCAGCGACTCCGTTGCGCCATCCGCCGCGTCTGTGGCGTCGAAGGCGTCGCTACCTGACACGCTAGGCTTTCCCTGCTGCGCCACGGGAACCACCCTATGCGGGCGCATAGGCGAGGCGGCAGCTCGATCAGCACAGCAGCAGCTGGGACATCGCCAGATGTCCCAAAACATTCTCATCAAGCAGTTCCCCGGAGGATTATGGGTTTGTATGGGACATCCATTGTTCACTTACAGCTTGCCTACACCATTATTCTGCCGACCAAAAAAACCCAGCAGGCCTTCTGCTTATTTGTTTTGCCTGAAATTCCCATCTTTACGGGAATTTTCTTTTGCTTTGGTTTGCTTCGACGGAGAAAAGGAAAAAGGGACGGGCGGAATCGAGACGAAGGGGGGGGGGGGGGGGGGGGGGGGGCGTTGGCAATGTCGAAATAGGCCGAGATAAACGACGGCCATAATGCGTAGGAGGAGGCCAGGGGCAGCTTGTGTTCCCACAAATCTGGAAATCAAATCCCCGTGAATTGTGGCTTTGCAAACGAACCTGCGGCACGCGCCGTCGGAAGTAATGCCAATGTTTCATGACATGGCTGGCCACGTCACCGAGCATAACGCCGGGCCGGAAACGCACCACAGCGCACGAGACCGAAAAGACGACCGCCACGGTACGGAGCGGGGCCACAGTCGAGCGATGCGTGTTTGGGAGTCGGATCAAATGAGACAGCTCTCGGCGCTCTGAGATGTAGCGTGAGACACGCGGCTGCGGGCCGGAGTCTCGGCTTGGCGGGTCTCGGAGACAGCACACCTACGCCCGCGCTCACGGCAGTGTGCGACCTGTCAGCGCGCGGCACCACCTCGCGACGTCACTGCTGGGGGACAGCTGCCTATCTGCGGCTGGCAACGGCGGGGATAAAGTGTACTCCTGCGCCGCACAGCGCGGCGCAGCGGTGGTGCGTGTGTGTGTGTGGGGGGGGGGGGGGGGGGGGGGGGGGGGGGGTCGCATAATTAATAATAAGCCATTCTCGCCAAACAATATTTTGGGAGGTAGCCGCGGATCACGGGGGTGCGTGGGTGCGCCGGATCGGGCCGGCGGTCAGCAGGGACGACGGTGCCGACGCACCGAGTAGCACGCGCTGGATGGCGCGCCAGCGCTATGCACAGCAGGGCGCTGAGTGCTAGAGCTGACCACTTTGTCATGGTCACACGCGCACTCGCCTGGCTTAGGAGGTGTTCGCCAAGTCGGTTGTCCGCGGTGGCCATCCGGTCGGCCCGGCGACCGGCGGCGGCCGCCATGCTGATAGCCAGCCACGGCGCGACCGCACGGCGTAATGGAGTTCTGGCCGCCGGCGTTATCGAGTTCACTAGTTCAGCACGTTTCCCTCCATTCGAAACACGTCTGTCTGCGCTTGATGTATCCCGCGCAATCCCGTGATCAACTATTAAAGCATTGCTCGACCGGAGAACATATTCTTATTTAAAATATTGATGAACGAGTGTTGGAGCGTCTGGGATTCCCCGCACGACCACGTCAGTGCGTGTCGATTAATGAGGAATATGTTTAAAATCCGATATAAACCACCTAATCCAATATAAAGTACCCCCCCCTTCGACCACCTGCTTCTCTCTGTGGCGTGGCCGGTGGGGTTTCAGCACCGTAAAGGGGAGTCCTCCGGACCCCCAGGCCCCTCTGCTAGGGCGTATGCCGAGTGGGTCGCGGTTCAAGCGGGGGTGGTGGTGGTGATGGGCGCGCGGAGCTGCGTTGGTGCGGGTGCAGTCGTCGACTCACGCCCGGCGAGGTCATTGACTGGCAGTTCCAATGTTGCGAAGGCGGCTGCGGAAGGAACTATGAACGGCCCGCCCGCCTGTGCAAGCAAGTGAACCATGGGATGGAGTCCGACGTCCCGGCGGTAGTTGACATGCCTCTTGCCTAGTACGCTGCGGCTTTCGCCCCCTTTGTGTATGTGCGGTGCGCCCCCTGCACGCCGGCTGCCCGCGCTCGGCCCACCACGGGTTCCATGCTTGGCGCGCGAGCGGCGGCCGGTGCCGCCACGTGCGAGTTCTGCAGCCCCCCCCCCCCCCCCCCCCCCCCCCACCGTGGACCGTCGGCGGGTTCCGCCGTCGTGGGGTGGCAATGCGGATGAGGTTCGAGGGTGGGAAGATTGAGGACCAACGACGGGTTATGCGCCGTGCTCCCCGCCTCTCCGCTGATGGCGTTGGGAGCACATCAGGGACCTAGCAGGGCCGGTGGATGAACCACTGCCTTGCAGGGCGGTGCCACTCACACGCCGCGGTTTTCTTGGCGAGTGACACCGTGTTTCCGCTCCACAAGGACGACCCCGCCGCATGCGAGGAGCAGGCGAAGAGCGGCGAGCCGCTGCGAGTACGCCCCCTCGGCGTTGGCTCCGTGCTGGTGCGCCTGGCTTCCGCCCACGCTCTGGCGCAGGTGGGTGCGGATGCGCATGAGACTATGGGCCCGGTGCAACGCAACTTTCAGTCGGGAGCTGGCTGTGATGAAACGGCGTACATGAGCATGCGGGTGGCGCTGCAGCTTTTCGGCGGCGGGCGTGGTACTCGCGGCAAATAACGTGCTACTACTATGTAGGATATTCGGAATGCCTTCAATGAGGTAAAAGTAAAAGTAAATTCGCCCCGGGACATCGGCCGAAGCCGCCCCAGCACTTGAGCTCTTGCGCCAACTAAAGTCGTAGGTCTGGCATAGCCCGTAGACCATTGCCTCATTCGAACCCCGAAGGGCTACTGCATCAACCGGGTAAACCCATGACACACTGGGACCATATTGCGGAAAATACATCGGTAAGGAATCGATACCGGGACCTCTCGCGTACGAGACGACCGCTTAACCGAGCGGACAAGAGATGTACCAGGGTATTCCAGGGTGCGATGCTTTACGGCTTGATTCAGCACCCGCGTCTACATGGCATGATCCTTTTTTCCCGCTGTACAACCGCCGTAGCGACATGTACTAATACACGCCGCCGGATGATCCCAGTACTTTGCGCGCTACCTCGCAGTCTCGTACGGCTGTGCGCAAAGTTGATGTGTTGGCCCCGCCATATTTCTGCCTCGCTATCGCCGGCCCGGTGCAAGCGGTTGCTGCTCGTACCGCCTCTGTTACTTTCTAGTTTCGCGGATGATTGCGGCGAGGCCACTGCCGCGGCTTACGTTCTGCGTGTTTTCGACTAGTATTGTACAGGGCTTTCAAAGTCGGGCTGGTGCTACATGACAGTAAGACAAGGTACGTTCGTCATCCCGTGACATCGAGGCCGCGTTGCGGGCAGTACGGGCGAAGTTGGCCCCGGGAGGGTTTCGTACTCGGTCCGGCCGATGACCGCAGTGCCGACGACCGATCGATTTGACGATGGCGGGGTGGAGGGGGGGGGGGGGGGGGGGGGGCGGGGGGTGACGTGTGATTACATTATCGATTTCGCGTGCGTGTTCTACACGACCCCCACTTGGGGCAACGACCCCCGCTGGTGCACCCCCGGGATCGCGGCAACAGGGGCGGAGCATGGTAAGTTTGCAGCGGACCGGGCGTCTTCCGCCCCGGTGCAGGTTGTCACCGGTACTACCCTTTTGTTATTGAGGACCGCGGCTGCATCGGGAAATCTGCTTTGACGGTGGTCTACTAACATCTTCGCAGTGTTGCTTGCTGTGCGCAAGTCCCCTTGCGGTCCTTCCGCCCCAACTTTATGCTTGCTTCGTGGTGACGTGGTCTGTCCGTCCGTGCTCCTCGGAACTTTGTCGCCAGCCTGCCTGCGGAGTTCCGCCATCACCTGTCACGCATGCGCACGGCGGGGGTTGCTGAAGCGGCTCTTTGCTTGCGTGCATGGTACGTTGGGCGGTATTCTCTCTGCCGGAGTGCAGACGACCAAGTCCGATGCGTCTGCTCGTGCTCATTCCGCACCCTCTTATGTTGTTGCTTTCACCGCGATGTTGTTGTAGTGGACGTTTTCTATACTGCCTTTTCGGGGGATTTCCTGATCGCCTTTTGCAGCTAGCTCATGTAATTACTCTGATATAAACCATGCCACAAACGGTCAGACAATCGTTCCCTTATCCCGTTTTTGCGAGTGGCCGAAATTCGACACCGGTGCGACGTGTGTTCTAAAAAGTACCGGAATCCGGAGCGACCAAACCTGAAATGCAGCAATGGGTCGACCCGCGTGGAATTCCGTCGATATTTATAATGTAATGTAGCGATTCGTGTACGAAATCGAGAGCGGGGGTGCCTATATATGCCGGCATGCTCACTCGCGTCCGGGCCGCGTAGCCTCTTATTTATCATTTTTGGTGTCACCATGCAAAGCAGTACGGGCAATTCTCCCGAAGTAATTATTGGATGATGCCAGTAGCAGTCATATATGGCATGCGAGCAGATTTATTTTAAACGGGTATATAATTACTCGTATTGTGATGTGATGTAAATATAGGTGGCAATCGTACCGGACAATAGGGGATGTGCAGGTGTAGTATATATGGACAAAACATAATAATGTGTGGTACAAAGAGACGTCTACGCATTTTTTTCACTAGCAACCGGCAACCGTCGGCCGCACACTTTCGGAGTGTCGCGGGGGAGGCGACATGTTGCCTGCAAGAGCATGAATTGCC
Source organism: Tetraselmis striata (assembly GCA_006384855.1). Lineage (NCBI taxonomy): Eukaryota > Viridiplantae > Chlorophyta > Chlorodendrophyceae > Chlorodendrales > Chlorodendraceae > Tetraselmis > Tetraselmis striata. The sequence continues at coordinate 44,539 of VCJN01003161.1, forward strand.
TGCATACCGTGTGCTCATTACGTTTACGCCTTGGTTCGCTTCGGACAGATGGAGTCTCGCATACGGGGGCTGTGAATAGTTTCCGTCTTTCCGAGGCTTCAGTAGCCTGGGCACGCGAAGTAGGAAACGGGAGCGTCACCAATGCATCGTCCCCTACCACGCTGCAAGTGGTGGCACCCCACGGTATTGTATCGTTGTAACCCTAGATTTGGGCTGACCACGGCCCATTCGCTTGGGTCGGGCACGGAGGGGCAGAAATGCCCGAACAGCTCGATTCGTTGAGTCGACAGCAACCGATCGGAGACGTGCAGGCGGACTACTCCGAGCTGCCTTGGCTGCAGACGGTCGTGCGCGGGCGATAAGCTGGCCGGCAGCCTGCCGCCTAGCTGGAGTGCCCTATCCAACTTGGACTCACTTGACCTCTCCGGCAACTTACACGGCCATCGGGGGGTCGCTGCGCCGCCGCAGTATTGGCCGCCTCCAGAGCCTATGTGCGCCCCCCTTGTCCCCCGCCCCCCCCCCCCTCCCCACGTCGCAACGGTATGTCGTTGTACTGAATTTTAACCCCGCCTCACTGCACGCAAGGATTAATCGTCGTCGTATGCTGATGGTGTATGTAGGCAATACATACGGCGTGGAACTCCACCGAGACGAGTCGGAGGCTGCGGGCATCGCCAGCTACATGCTGGCTGCCCGTGAGCAAATCGATGGGTTGTATCCATCCAAGGTGCGGCATGCGCGCCACGTCGCCCCTTCATGTAGTGATGTGTTATCTCGCGACATGACTTGATGCGACAGTCACACGCGGGTTGATTGCTTCTTTTGTGATGGGTGTAGTTGGATAAGTTATATTTCTATAAATATAAGGGAGGATCACTCGTCGAAACGGGGTTCGCCTAACCGCGCTTATAACGGTACTTGTACTGTATCCGTACTCAATTTTATTGTACGATTACTGTATTCCGTATCACCCGCGCCTAACCCTCGCCTATATCCGCTTACAATCAGCTTATCTCCGCCTATCCGGCGGTGGTCGCGAGTACCCGCGCCGAGCCATGACTGCCATGGCAGTACCCGTACGCTAACGGTACGTGATATGAGTCCCTTGCGCACTTTTCGCCCATCGAGTACCCGCTACACGGGCGCGCGAGGGCGCTCGGCGCTAGCTAGTCGGCTTGAAGCTGACGCAGCGCGAGTACCGGCTGCACGTACTCCATGCACATCCATGCACATCCCTGCACATCCGTTGCACATCGCTGTGCACATCGCTGCACATCCGCTGGACATCGTTGCACATCCCTGCACATAATCCCTGCACATACATCGGTGCACATCCCTGCACGCGCATGAAGTACGGGGTCGCCTGACGGTCACCGCCGCTCACCGCTGAACCAAGCGCGGACAGCCGCGCACTCGCATCGCATAATGACCGCCTCGCATTAACAGCAAATCGCCATGCTCGCCCCCCACTGCCACCATGGCCTCCGCCAGCACCTTCCATAACGCTGCCGGCCTGGATGACGCCTCGTGGAAAGGCTTCATGCTGCAGAGTGGGTCGCCCGAGCCCCCGCCTGCCCCGTGCGACCCGCCCCTGCGCTAATACCTCACGACTGCAGCGCCGACCGCTCGTCGAATGTTTCTGACGGGGTCAAGCTGAACGGCCCCTTGACCACCGCCCGCCTTCGCGAGGCCAGCAGCACCGCCAACCAGGCTGCGCAAGGGGTGTACGTATTCACTTCCCTAGCGGAGGCGCAAGACGAGACGGATCCGGGCTTCGACGCGGCGTACGTGTGCAGCTGCGATTTGTCACAGCTAGAGGAAGCCGGGTTTCGCGTGGCCGCGTGGCTAGAACGCACCGATCCCACCCGACACGCACCCGATATCGCTAGAGGGAGGGGAAGCTGAGTTCGTTGCCGTGGCGGATTTTGAGTTCCTCCGTTGTTCTCTCGCATCGTCCGTTGAAGCTACAGCGGGTTGGAGGCTGAAAACCCTTCGCCCCGACGCAGCGCCCCAACGATATGGCGCGACGCGAGAACTGCGCTCGGTGCGTTCTGGCCGTTTCGGCCACCGGCCCGCCGCCTCCGAATTCTGCCGGAAGTGTTGGCAAGTCCACCACAGTAGACGGCCTACCAGTGGTACGCGAGGAGGCGTTGGTCTCGGCGGTGACCGAGGCGATGTACGACCGCGTGAACGGCCACGGCCACCACATGGAGCTGCCAACTGGCTACTCAGTGGGCCCAAGTGATCCAAAGGCATGGCCCTTCCTCACTGCCTTCGATGATCCCAAAGTATACGCAATGCGCGAGCTGCATGCGCTGTGCGAGGCGCATTTTATGCACCCGATGGACGATAGCGATGCTCTGAGCGATGTGATGGGCTGGGATTCAGCGCACCAATCCCGCCACCGCTTCCCATAGAGACGGGTGGCTATGTATTCCGGTGGGAGGCGCTGCCGGGCAAGAGCGAGGCAGACAAGCTGGAACAGTAGGCGCTCCGAACTGTGCGCTCAGAGCGTGCGCGTGAGCTGGGTGAGCGCGCTCGGAAGCTGCGCGCTACGGAGTGGCAGGAGCGCATGGAGCGAGAGCAGTGAGCGGGTATCTCAGACAACACCAGCGAAGGCGACTATTCAGCGCCCCGCACATCGGCGCAGTTCTGAAAGCTACGACAGCATTGACAGCTGGGATGCGGTAAAGTGCGGGCCATATGAAAAGAAGTACTTCATGCAGAGGAGGGCGGGGCGCGAAGCAACGATGGAGGCGAGAGGCGAGGCGTTCAACATCGGTGAGGGGGGCTGAGGGCAGCGGTGAGCCGAGCACCTGCCGCTCATGTGACATGGTTGTCTCTGGCAAATCCAGTGAGGGCGAGAAGGGGAAGGGACACGCTCACTAATCCTTAGATGTAAGTAATGCATTCACATCTTCCTTCGCTTCGTCGCCGCTTTCTCTGCCTTCTCTGCCTTCACGGCACATGTGACAGTTACAATGTATTGTAACTAGTCCTGAGCTACCTTTGGCATAATAACAATACTAGTGTGCGCGTGCCGCGCGCACTAGTGCTGTACCTCGGGGGATATTCCATACCCGAGGCTGCTGATGATTATCAGCCAGTATTGTTATATGTATATAACATACAATGCCATACTATGACTAGGCTGACGTTAGGCCTCCCAATCGTCTCTCCAAGGTGACGCTCTTCGCAGTGAGCGTGCTGCTATAGGTCGGCATGGTCTAGCGACCAGTGCCGGCACCAACGATAGTATATATAGCGGCGGGTGGTGACAACCTTGTAACCAATATTGTTGTATTCTCAAACACAGTAGCCTCTCGCCTTTGCACCACCACTGCACACCCACCTTTGTTTGTCTTTGAGTCTCTATCCTGTTGAGACTGTCGCACTGGTTTCGGAGCGAGTGTTAGCTCCAGAATCTTCAAGTCTTCCACTGCAAGTACTCCTCGTTTGTTGTATAATGAGTGACGTGATGAGGCGCAAGTTTTCGCGCGCACAACTGGCGGCTCGAGAGCGGGACGCAGACACTAAGCTACCCTTCGACTGCGGTGTCACAGCATCTGTGATTGTTACTTCAGGCAACTGGAGCTGGTACTGAGCGTGACATTATGATGACTATTGAACCGAATCATAATAACACTGCTTTTCTGCCCTGTGGGACCTCGACACTTATCGACCTGTCAGTCCGTGAACTCGCAGTACGTATGCTGCAAACTGAAACCGGGATCACGATGAATCCGGCTGACCTGAATCTGTTCGACTGTGTGACTATCGATGGAACCGACTGCTTTCTGTACGAGGCTCGAGTGAATTATTATGAGCTGAAGAATGATACTCGTTGGCCATACCGTGCTGAGCAGCTGGTGAACGATAATCTGATACCGTTTGTTGGACCTCAAGTAGCGGTCGACCCGCCTGCTGATAATGGTCCTCGTTTCCCTGATCGAATCACCATCGAGCCTGGCAATGATCGCCCGTCATATACTACCGAGATAGCTGCGCACCTGCGGGGTAAATGGTGTCGTGCCGTTCCCTATGTCGCAGCGCAAGTTATACACTCGGCAGTCGTCGATAAATGGTCGAACGTGTATAAGGCCGTGTCGACTTCTGGTATATGGACCAACAAGGGCTACCCTGACGTACCTGTTACTGTACCGTTTCGTTTTGGCTTCGACGAGTCACCTTTGTGGGAGGTCGTCAACGACCATATGGCTGTCGACATATCGACTGAGTTCGACCGTTTGGAGGTATCGCGACCTGTACCGTGGTACGAAAAACCCGAGGCCAAGTTATCCGAGTCGCAGCGTAAGTCAGCACAGCAGCAACCTAAAGTCGACAACGACGACATCAATGCTCTCGACATCTGGCTTCATAGTATACCCGAAATGCTGGGCCAAGTCGAGTTAAAGGCTGATACACCTGCAGGACTTATGTATATCGTACAGCAGCTGAAGGGGCGACTGCGGCGTTGGTGGCAGTCGTATGAAAACAAACCTGATACAGAACGCCCCGCTACTGCTGCCGCGTTTGTTGCAGCCGTACGTAAATCGGCACAAATACCTGATCTTCAACGAGAGGCGTGCATCAAGTTTACTTCGTTAATACAGGTCAACGCAGGCGGTGAAGGAACGCCCGCGGCTTTTTCTGAATATGCACAGGAGTTCGATGATATTTTATCGAGATCTCGTCAGGAAGCTGTCTAATGAGCTTAAATGTATTAAGTTCACTGAAGGACTCAGTCATCCCGAGTTAAGAAGGTTGGCACATCGTTTTCTAACTGAAGAGAAGCGCAAGTCTGTCGACATATCGATCGATGTACTGGTAGACCACTGTAATGGTCTCATCAGCGGTAATCGGTCTCTCGGCGAAAAGGCCAAGCCAAGAAACGGGCGGACTCCTGACAACAACGACTCGAGGGCCGGAGCGGACGACGGCTGCTCTGGCGAGGAGATTCGCAAGAATCGTAAGCCCAAGGGCGGCAAGATGGCGTCGCGCCGAGGAGCAGTCGATCGTCAGGAACGGATCCAAGAAGGGCAAGTCGACTGATAAGGACGGCAAGCCGCTTGCTGGCGAGGCGCTGCGACGCAAGCAGGAGTACGACAGTATGGCCAAGAAGCTTGGAAAAGCTAAGGTCAGTGAACACTTCAACAACCGCACTTGTTTTAAATGCGGTAAGGAGGGCCATAAGTTCAGAAACTGTCCGGAAAAATAGGGGTGCCCTGCAGCTACTGGTAATGACAGACTAGTAGCTGGGGACTTAAATGATGAGCAGGCCTGTCCTGTAACAGATGACGTGGATGATGTACTTCCCTCTGTTCCTGAGTCTGATGATGTACCGTCAGATTCTGCTCATGCCCCTGTAGATGCACCTACTGATACGTTTGTTGGTAGTAAAGCATCTGTTACAGATACGAAAAGCATACTCGTCATAGCAGCTCGAAAACTGTCGGGTCGTCGTCGAGTAAAAGCTATTCGTCGTAAACGCATAAAGTCTACTCAGATACATACCAGTACGACTTGGCGTTGCTTGATCGTATCTTTGAACCCCTC
>VCJN01003162.1:0-69055 GCA_006384855.1 Tetraselmis striata
CGCGCCAGGCCAGCATTTAATCCTTTAGTCCAGGATTGTCCGGTAACTGTCGTCCCCATCAAGCCGTCCATCACTAGCATCCCAGATCATCGCCTCGGCGCGGGGAGTCGGTCCGCGCTCGCTGACCAGTGACCACACGCTGACCAGTGCCTGGCCGGACGGAATGTTAGCGCAATACGCTGCCATCCAAAGCAGCGAAACCCAGGCTCTGCGCGCAGCTGTTGCCCGTCTAGGCAACCCCTGCAGGACATCCATCACCTCTCCTATAACGGGCGGCGCCTGACGCTCGACACCGTTTAATTTGCCCCCGTGCCGGCCAGTCGCGACGGCAGGTGGCAACGCTGCCTACTTGAGCCAACCGAGCAGGTCGACACTGCACCCACTGAGTGAACAACAGCCGCCCCCGCCCTTCATCACCCCGACTGTGAAGACACCTGGCCACGCCCGCTTGGCGGGGCAACGCGACGAGATGAGCGACCAGGCGCCAGGTGCGGGCAGGCGCCCGCCTGCCGAGGTTGCATCCCCCCCCCCCCCCCCCCCCCCCCCCCCCCCCCTTCTCACTCCCCCCCCCCCCCCCCCCCTTCTCACTCCCCCCTCGCCCCCGGGACGATGCCTCAGGAGGCTTCAGACCGGCGCCCAACCCCGCGATGTCGCCAGGCATCGCTAAGCTGGACCGCGTGCTGGACCTCGTCACGGAGCACGATGCCAACTCCCGTGGCCAGGTGCGTGGTAGGGGGTCATGTTCCCCACATTCCAGTCAGGGATGTTAACCACCGGAAGATGGGGGCGCATCTGTTCAACCCCCCGGCCCCCTTCACGTGCCAACATCACTACCACCTGCATCACCAGAAGCAAACCTGCAATGAAGCCAATGAGATGTGTAGGCGGAGAAAACATACTCTCGGGTACAGGTAGAGGAGGGGTGTCCACATCCACACCTACCCTCTCAATCCTCCGCTCTCCAACATTAGGCGTGCTGACAGTGGGCGATTTCTGCAGGAGCTGCGCATGCGGGAAGTGCTTAAGCGGCTGGAGGCGCTGGAGGAGAGGTTGGATGCCCAGCAGCTGCGGCAGGCAGTGCCCGCCTGGGTTCGGGTACCCCCCCCCCCCCCCACACACACACACAACACCTCGTGTTTGGCTATTTTTGCCACCATGAGGCGCAACCACCTCTTCTTTCAACCTATCCGCCAGTTCCATGCCGCATGGCGAGCTCTGTGCCGGTACCAAAGGGGGTCCATCCCATGCCGGCAGCGGTCCATGGAATCGCCACAGCATGAGGGCATGGTGGACGGCTGACACGCGCCCGGTGGCGCTGATGCAGGAGGTGGATGTGCGGGCGGAGCTGGACTCGGCGCGCCTGGCGATGGACCGGCTGCACAAGCACCTGGCGAAGAACACCAGGTTGCACGAGGTACACCTGATAAGAGGAGGTGGAGGATGGGGGACAGGGACGGGAGGGCGGAGGCGCAAGCTGACCCGGGGGCGCACCCGTGGTGGCGGTGCAGGAGGGGCAGGAGGAGCTGCGCGCGTGCCGGGAGCGCATCGCCAAGCAGAACGAGGTGATCGATGAGCTGCGGCAGATGGCGAGCCCTGTGAAGCTCATCCGCCTGGAGGTGGACGAGCTTGCCCGCAGCAGCTCGCGGTGACCTCTCCCTTCCCGCTGTACAGCATCTTAGTCGCATATTTGGAAGCTTCTCTGAGAGGGGGCACGAGGGAGGGGGGAGGGAGGAGGAGGAAGGAGGGGGGGGGGGGGGGGGGGAGGGGGGCTTGGAGCCGCGCCCTGATGTCTGACCGCACAGGCTTGGGAAGGATCTGGGCGCCGCGCAGCGCCAGGTGGAGGAGACGCAAGACACGGCGGCGCATCTGGCGGAGGGCATGCAGGAGGTCACCGCCTGCCTGAAGGAGCTCAGGTAGCCACCCCCCTTCCCCCCTCCTCCCCACCCCCCATTCCGCTGGGGTGCTGACTGATTGCTGGGAGCATCCGGAACAGGAAGGGGCTGGTTGGCCGGGGGGGGGGGGGGGGGGGGATGTCATGCTGCCAACCTCTAGCCTGATTCATTCAAACGCCGCAGGACGCTGCAGAAAGGCACGCCTGGGGTGGAGGATGTTCGCTCAGCTGCAAGGGATTGCCGCTGCCGCAGCAGACCCGCCAGCTGGAGGTACCTCCCCCCCTTCCCGGTATCTCCCCTGCACCTCCTATCCAACCCTTCATACATCCATATCATGGATCCCGCTCACGTGACGGCGCGCAGTACGTGTCACCCCGCCCCACGTTGCGGCGCAGGAGGACATCTCAGAGCTAAGGGAGAGCACTGGTGAGTTGCAGCCCGGGAGCCGGCTTGCTCCATACAAGCACGGTGCTGCATAGTGCAGCGACCCCCCGCCCCCCCCCCCCCCCCCCCCCCCCCCCCCCCCCCCGCCACACACACACACAGACACACACACACACACCTCCCCTTTCCCCTCTCTCTGATGGAATCCTGGTGCCGCAGGGCCTCGTTGCACTCGCTGCGCAAGATGGCGGCGGCAGTCACCAAGTCGCCCACCCCGGACACCCAGCGCCAGGTGGACGAGCTGACGGAGCGCATTGCGGTGAGCAACCCGGGCGGCCCTGGCTGGCCCGGAATGGAGCAGGCCCTCCTGAACATTAAGGCCGCACCCCCACATGCTGCCCCGCCCGTAGATCACGAGCTGATCGGGGGAAAATGCGGCTGATGTTTTATGAATGGCCACCTGCGCATTGAGTCTCAGGAAACGGCGGAGCCTGCATTCAAATGATGCTTGTGCCTCTTTGTGGCGAACCATAAACACAGCTATAGTTACTCATCTATTTGATACTGGTAATGTAGGGGACGGAGGGGGGTATGCGCGCGGCGGCTTATCCTCGGGCTGAGGTGGGCCTGCTGGCAACCCGCAGGACATTGCAGCTGAGCAAGATAAGACCAAACGACGCCTGGCGAAGTACCATCAGGACATCCAGGTGCGCTGACATTGCCGGCGGTGACTTAAGCAGGGGAGGGGGGGAGGTGCCTCATTAGTGGCGCTCCATCCATTGTATAAATGCCACAATCCCCTCTAGCTCACAGCCTTCAGTCGTCCCTGTCCTAACTCGCCCTTCCCCGAATGGTGTCTGGCGCTCCTTTTGCGCAGGCGCTTTGCAAGGAGAGCGACGTCGGGCCCGCCATCGAGTCCCTGCAGGCCGGGCTGTTGGAGCTCTCAAACAACGTCGCGGCACTGCAGGTGCGCGGGGCTTGCCTGGCGGTGTGTCAGCCCATGTGCGCCGCGCCCGCTGCCCCTTCAATGCCGCCCACTGAGGCAACCGCAACGGCCGCTTCGCGCCAGGCACTCGCGAGCAACCGGATACAGCAAACGCCCACGCTCGGATCCCGTATACTCACGAGTTAAAACTAACCAGTCTTCAACTTGGCATAACAGTTCACTACAGGGGTATTAGTTCTGCGACCCGCGAGCCTGATCACGGGCAACGGCACGTGCGCAACATACATACGCATTCGATGTTCCAATGTCACGGCTATGCCGCCGTGGAGTGACGGCTGCTGCGGTGCGCAGGGGAAGACGCAGAGCCAGACCGCAGAGACCAGCGGCATGGTGTTTTCGCTGGCGGAGACGGTGTCCAAGCTCTCGTCGGAGCTGGAGGGGGTGTCGCGGCAGGCGCAGGTGGGGCAGGGGCGGGCGGCGGGGGTGTCGTGGGGCGCACCCTATGGGGCTGGGCGCTCGAGGCCGGGGGGTGGGCAGGGGGGGTGAACCCTGCGCTGTGTGCGGACCATGCAGGCGGCGGAGCGGACCAAGCGGGAGTTCGAGACCCTGCAGGAGGCAGTCGACGCTCAGGGCGATGACCTCTGCTCAGTGAGACCCCCACCCGCCCCATCGATTTAATCTTCTCTAGTCCCGTGGTGCGACACGTGAATTATTGTTCAACATGTTTCAACAGCAAAGCCAGTTCCCTTGGCTGAGGCCATGCCCATGTGGTGGTCCCCACTTCCTGCTCTAGCATGCCCTCGCGGCGCTTGAATGCAGGTCTCCTTCATGAATGTGCAGGGTAGCTGCTAAAGACCTCACCCCCCCTCTCCCCCCCCCCCCCCCCCCCCCCCCCCCCCCCGGCGCGCATGCGGTGCCGCAGCTTGCGGAGTCGGTCACCGCGGCCGTGCGCAGCCAGGCGGTGTGCTGCTCCGGCGCGCTGGAGGGCGCACGCGCCGCGGCGCTGAGCCCCGCCGGCGGCTCGCCCTCCGCCTCAAGCCACCCCCACCTCTACCCGCCGCCCTTCCCACCCAGCGGCGCCTGGACGGCGGGCCCGGCGCTGGGCCCCCTGGGGTGGCGGTCGCTGTACCCGGTGCAGGGCGCGGGCTTGGTGGCCGTCAACGCCGCGGCGTCGGAGCAGTACCAGCAGCTGTTTGCGGGGCTTGCGGAGCTGCAGTCAGTGTCGGCGCGGATCCGCTCGCGGCGGGCGGCGGATTGCTCCCCCTCCCCAGGGGCGCGCCCCCGCCGGCGCGGCTGCTCCCGGTCCCCCGTTCCTGCGTAGAACCGCACCCATCCCCCGATGGCCGGCCGGCCCGGAGAGGGGGGGCTGAAGCGAAGGTGGAGCCAGCCTCCGTCCGTCAGCTTTGGTTACGTATCACAAGGTGTGCGCTGCGCTCCCACCGGTTTTCCGCACCATCGGCCTTCAAAGGACGCCATGCAGCGGGCCTGCGAGTAGCGGACCGCATGCGGCGTCATGGAGTCGGGCCATCGCACAGCTTGCTGGCGGTGCTGCCCACGAACCAGTTGTGACCAACGTCCCTGTTGCCGCCAGCAGCAGCCAAATGGTTTCGGAGCGCCACTGTTGCAGGGCCGCGCCCCCACTGAAACGCACCGAGCACCCATCAGCACCCACCGCGGCTCGTTCCGGCGTGTTTGTCTCATCCCCCCCCCCCCCCCTCCCTCCAAAGTGCTTGGAGTGGTGTTGCGTTGCATTGTTGTGGGCGCATCACACGGCGCAGTGCACTACATGATCGTGCTGTACACACCGCCATGCCAACCACCATGTCATGCGCGCTCCCGGGACCCATCGTGCAGCATACCCCCTCCCCCCCCCTTTCCTCTGTGCCCCCGCTTGTGCATGTAACGCCCGCCGCCCAGCGGGATCTTGCGTTGTTTACATCGCGCCTCTTGTTGCCTCCACGCCGGCGCGGCCTAGATGTGCGGCAAAGGGCGCTACTCCTCCTCCACCGTCAGCTTGACGATGCCCTGGGCGACCAGGTCGTCATACAGCCGCTGCAGGGGAAACAGGTGAAAAGAGGGGGGCGCGCGGGAGGAGGGGGAGGTTAGGGCGGCTATCTAGCTGCTATAAAGGTGGTCCTAGAGGTGAAACATGCAGTTTGAATCCACATGCTGGGAGGAGGGGTGGGGGGGGGGGGGGGGCGCTCACCCCCTTGTTCTTGGACTGCCAGGCAGTGTCGAATGTGCCCGTCACAATCTTCGAAGGAAAGGAAGAGAGGGTTGGGAGGAGCCAGAAAGGTGGGTATCGGGGGGGGGGGGGGGGGGGGGGGGGGGGGCGTCAGTGCGCCGGAGTGCAGTGTAGGCTACTGTCACACATCCAGGTGTTCCAAAACAATAGCAGCTCGGGGCGAGATGCCTGCTGGCGCCCTGGCAGCAAGGGGGTGCGTAGCGAGCCATGACTCCGGGCAATGTGTGCACCAGTGGTACAGGGAAAGGGCATGCTGATACGCGACTATGCGCCATGCTCGTGATGTGTGTGTGGATGTAGGGCGGGGTGGGCCGAGGGGGAATGGGGAGGGGGGGGGGAAGAGGGGGGGTACCTTCTCGCCCACCAGGGCACCGCCGAGCACGAACGCAACATACACGCTGTTGCGCCGCATCAAGGTCTGCAAGGAAGAAAGGGCGCAGCGATCGGGCCGTCAGAGCGCGCGCCAACCCTGGCATCCATCAAGCCGCACCGTTGGACCCCCTTAACCCCCCGCCCCCCCCTTCTTCCCCTCCTTTGCGTGTTGATGCGCAGCCTAGCCACCCCTGCCGCCAGCACCGTACATGAATCCGGCCACCAGGCAGCTGCCACGCGGCCCTGATCCCATATGGTGGCTTGCGTGGTGTAGTGGGCGTGAAACTTATCGGTACAGAGCTCGGGCAAGTTGGGGGGGGGGTAAACCCTAAACGACGACACAAGCCGCTCCAATAACGCGCCCCCCCCCCCCCCCCCCCCCCCCCCCCCAAACACCACCACCGCTGCGCTCTCACGACCCCACGACGGCAGAGTTGAGGTATGGTGCATGCCCTGAGTCCAGTTTCTGCTGCCTGACTGGCTGCCCCAGCCGGGCGCCCGGCGGCGAAGGGGGGGGGGGTGCAGGAGCGGGGTCAGCCGAGCTCTGTATAAGCGAGCCGGTTACCCGCCGGTTACCCAGGAGCAGCCGAGACGGCGCCCGCCGTGCGGTCCTACTACGCGAGGGCGGTTCACCCCCGCGCCCGCCCTCGGCGTATTTTACTGGCGAGCTCACCTGCCAGAAGCTCATGTTGGCGAGGTGTTGCGGGGAGCGGGGTGGGTTGATCGGCGTTCGTGGCAGCGGTAGGTCTTGAGGGTGGGCCAGCAGGCGAGCGGGCGCAGTGTGAGATTCAGGCTACCTGTACAGGTTACCCGGTGTGGCGGTGGCCATCGCGTACCTGCTGTAGAAGTCCGTGGTTGTGGAATGCGCCCCCCCGATCATCATGCGAGGCGGCCGCGGACGATGGCGACGGCCTCCGGCCCTAGAGAACCCCCTAGTTTGCCTACGACCAATCCGGACCAGGTATAACGACCATTGGCCACCACTAGGTAATCTACCCTTTGTAGTTTATGAATTTTAAAGGCTCCCTTGCCCTACTGGTAATTTTTAGGGCGAAATAGGGCATCTCGCGCTCGTGACGAATCTGTTGGCAGCTTCTGGAGAGTTCGGCGATCGCCGGCGTAGCATGGCTGCCGAACTAGCGACTAATATACATGCGCGGCGGCGCGACAATGGGGATATAAGACAAGCAATGCCTCGTCGCTTTGAGAGCAGAACAAAAACCGCCCCCTCCGTCGTATCGTTCCAGCCTCCCTCGCACACCAGCGATCGCAAGCTCACTCGAATCACACTCCGGGTCCTCCATGACAACAGACGCGGAGCCAATGCAGACTCTGGGTACAGTCCTCCCCCCCCCCCACCCCACCCCCATCTTTCACAAGATAACCCCCAGTTTCGTCCTCGCTCAGATCACCGCGCCTGATCCGACTGACCGCACGACCGCGTACACATCGCAGAGGAGTTTCCCGTGTCGGGGGGGAGCTCGGACGACGAGGGGGAATTCTTCGGTGACGTTGTGGGTGTCGAGCGCAACCTCACGGTGCGCCTCGTCTCCCGCCCGCTGCCCCTTCCCACACATTGCCCACGCTCCCGTTTGCAACCGCCCCGGCGCGCTGCTGCTCGGGCCATCAGCTGACCTGTCGACTGATACCGCTGGCAGGATGATGGCGGCGTCAAGAAGAAGGTTCTGGTTCGCGGCGAGGGGCACGACACCCCAGAGACAGGCGACGAGGTCACCGGTGAGCCGCCATGGGGGTGGGGGGGGGAGGGGGAGGCTCAGGTGTTCCATGTCGCACCTGTTCCTTGGGTGTCACATTGCACTGTCACACGGGTAAGGCGTAATCCTCATCCTAGGCCCACGCACCCAACCAGGCGCCCCGCTCTACAACGCAGCAGGTCGCCCTGCATCTCCGCCCCACTGCCCCCGCCATGGCTACGGCATGTCGGCGGCTGACATCCCCCCCCCCCCCCCCCCCCCCCCCCACCCGCGCAGTGCACTATGTCGGCACGCTACTGGACGGCAGCGAATTCGACTCCAGCCGCGCGCGCAGCGATCCCTTCAAGTTCAAGCTCGGCGTCGGTAAGTCGGCAGATACCCCGATCAGATTGCCTTCTTGGTTGTAGTGTGGTGCTAACGGTTACCTCTTTTCTGTTATTCCACGTGTACTAACTCTGGGCGGAACGGTCGCAGGTCAGGTGATCAAGGGCTGGGATGAGGGCGTGGCCAGCATGAAGAAGGGCGAGAAGGCGCTGCTCACGTGCACCTCGGACTACGCGTACGGCGCCAGCGGCTCCCCGCCCAAGATCCCCCCGGGCGCCACGCTGCAGTTTGAGGTGGAGCTGCTGTCCTGGAAGAGCGAGAAGGACATGCTGGGCGACGGCGGCATCATCAAGACCGCCGTGGCGGGCGGCGCTGGCTGGAGCCACCCCAAGGACGCCGACAAGGTGACGGGTGCGTGCGGCCCCATCCCTGCCCGCCTGCATAACCCCCCTGGCCGCCTCCTGTATGTGCAAATGATGTATTGTATGGAAACATGCATTCTATGATATGGATGTCCGATGTCATATGTGTCGATATGGACATATACATGTATATGTATGTACGTGTATACTTTATAAAATATGCATTCTGCGTATGTATTGAGAATGCATGCATGTATTGTACGGATAGATGCGCACATGCCCTCCTCCCCCCCCCCCCCCCCCCCCCCCCCCCCCCCCCCTTCCTGGATGAATAGTCGCCTCCCCCGCGTGGCTCATAGCACTAACCGCTCTCCGACGTGAACCAATGCCCCACCGGCAGTGGAGTACACCGCGTGCGTCCGGGGCGAGGCGGAGCCCTTCGCGTCCACGGGCGATGAGGGCGTGGAGTTCACGCTCAAGGAGGGTACGCGGCCCACTGGCCCGCCTCCAGCCAATCACCGTAGGCAGTGACCCATAATTTGGCATTCTATGCTTCATGCTGATAATCACCGTATGTTCAAGTATACGCCCAAAGTCCATAATGTTTCCAAGGCGTGTGTTGCTGACATGCTGAGGGCATTCACCAACAAAGCGATAAAAGTTCTCCGGGTGGTATTGGCACGCGGCGCACAGCGGCAGCTGGCCGCGTGCTGCGGTGTACTGATGCGCCGTGTTGCGCCGCCTGGCAGGCCACCTGTGCCCGGCCATCGCGATCGCGGTGAAGGACATGAAGAAGGGCGAGAAGGTGCACCTGCTGGTGGCCCCCAAGTGTAAGCCCCCTCCCCCCCTCCACTGTCCCACCCTCTCCCCCACCACCCCCACCCTCCTTCATCGGCACTGGCATTGTTTTGCAGACATAGGCGTAGTCCCCTACGCGTACCGATGCGCCCATAAGAAGAACCAGCCCTGCGTGGCAGAGGTCAGATATCGACATATCTGAAGCGGAGCCATAACAATTGGTCCAGGGGTGCACGCGGTCCCAGTTTGAGGCTCATGATAGTAAAGTTCGCCCCGAGTCATTGGCCGAAGCCGCCCCAGCACTTCACCTCTTGCGCGCACGGCAGTCGTAGGTTCGGCACAGCCCTTAGACCATTGCCTCATTCAAACCTCGAAGAAGGGCTCAACCGAGCAAAACCATCAACCGAGTAAAACCTGGGCCACGCTCGGCTGTTATCAAACTGGGGAACCCTCACGTAAGTGACCGCCGCTGGACCGAGCGGATAGTCGGTAATCCCACGTTGAGGTTTTGGTACAGGCTCTCAAAGGTTGGCGAGCACCGGGAATCCTCCAGGCCATGCAGCCTTTTGTGGGTTTGTCTCTGGCGCCACCGCCGGCGAGGCCCCGGCTGGGTGGGTCACCGCTGACGCTGACTGGCCTTGTGGGTGCAGACGGCCGCGACACGGAGCAGTGGTCATACCCCAGCGTGCCGGCCGGTGCCGCCATCGAGATCGAGCTGGAGCTAGCGAGCTGGAAGACGGTGACGGAGCTTGCGGACGGCGTCACGATGACGATGCTGGCGGAGAATAGCGACGAGTACAAGCGGCCCAACGAAGGCGCCCGCGTCACCGGTACCACCCCCACTATCCCCCCTCTGCCCATGTCAAGGTGCTCACCACACCGACATGCCCGGCCGAGAGGGGATCACTGGCCGCTGACCCCCCCCCCCCCCCCCTTTCCGCACACTCCCCTGCAGTGCGCTACGTCGGCCGCCTGCAGGACGGCACTGTCTTTGTGGAGCACCCGGAGGGCAGTGAGCATGTGTGGACCACCGACGAAGGTGCCGTCCCGCCCGCCTCCGGCTCCTCAAACGACGCGCTCTGACCCGCCCATCATATGCCCTTATCACCCACCCGCCACCGCCCCCGGGCTTTGTCCAGCAAGGCGCGGCCGGGGAAGCATCTGACGGAAGCGGCTTTGCGTCAGGGGCATGTGCTGAGCTGAGCTTAATCTGCCGAGAGGAAATCATGTTAACACCGTAGCTGTGGTAATGCTGCGTTTAACACTTACTTGGGGGGTAATTAAGCAGACTTAATTAGGTTTAAGCTCACTTAATTAGGACTTGAGACACATTACGTCAGCAGCTGTTGCAGCTTCCCGAGTCAGAACATCTGTAGGCTGAGATAGCTTCCGCTGCGTTTCTATGCCGAACTTGATTTTTCAATTGGCGTATTTAAGTTGCATTGTAGGTTTATGTTAAGGGGGGTCCGCTTGAATTGGTGTAATTGCGCGATCCCGAAAAGCTCCATGAACTCGTCAGAGGGCCACCTACCTTGGCTTTATTTACTAAGCTTATTTTTCTTGCGTTCTTAAGGTATATTAGATCTATTAACTTTGCTCTATGTTAGCTTTACTAACTTGGCTTTATAGAGTCGGTTTCATGAAGTTGAACAGCGTAAGTTGATTTCACTGAGAGTGCTAACGCACAAAGTCAACCCTGCTTTGCGTGCGGCCTGCAGAGGCGGTGGTGGAGGGCCTGGAGCTCGCGGTGATGAAGATGAAGAAGGGCGAGCGCGCGGCGATCAGCATCCGCAACCCGGCGTATGGTTTCGGAGCATCGGGCGCCGCGCAGCCTATGGCCGCCGTTCCCGGCGACGCGCCGCTGGAGTACGAGGTGGAGCTGGTGGAGTTTGAGAACGCGAAGCAAAGCTGGGAGATGAGCGAGGAGGAGAAGGTCGCGGAGGCCGGCGCGGTCAAGGCCAGCGGCAACGCGTTCTTCAAGGCGGGCGGCAACGAGCGCGCGCTCAGGAAGTACACGCGCGCGCTGGGCTTCGTGGAGCACGAGGCCACGTTTAAGGACGCTGCGGTCGTGGGCGAGGCGCGCGCGATGAAGAAGAGCTGCCTGCTGAACAAGGCCGCGGCGCTGCTGCGCCTGAATCGGCACTCTGAGGCATGAGCAAGCCCATTCTTTTTTTTTGATATAACATGACATATTCTATATCACATGGTATATTACATTACATAAATATACTATATATAACATTATATTACACGCCCAAACTACGGGTGACTGTCGTATTGTGAGCAGAGATGGAGGAATGATGAACATAACGTGGCTGCTGACTTCTCACGGGTGGTGATGGCCGCCCACAACAGGTTGTCGCCACCTGCGGGAAGATCCTCGAGATGGAGCGCTTCAACGTCAAGGCGCTGTTCCGGCGCGCGCAGGCGTACTGCGCGACAGAGGACTTTGACGACGCCATCGCCGACCTGAAGCGCGCCGCCGAGGTGGAGCCGGAGAACCGCGAGGTCGCGGCGCAGCTCAAGCGGGCGCGGGTGCTGCTGGCGCAGGCAAACAAGAAGCAGGCCAAGCTGTATGGCAACATGTTTGAGCGCATGGCCAAGATGGAGGAGAAGGACGCCCCCGTCGCTCCTGGCAGCACCCCCGCTGACGGCACCGCTGCCCCTGCTGAGGCATCAGCACCAGACGATGCTGAGGAGCCAGCAGCTACCGATAAGCTCTATGTTGAGGAGATTTAAAGGGTCCACGTTTGGCGGCCATGCTTATGCTGGTATTGACAATGCTTTGTGTCGCTGTGCGAGTGTAAGTGACGGGGTGCAACCGGCAGAACGACGCAGCCACATCGACGCGCGCTGTATATCATCGGTTCTCATATCAAGGGCGAGCAATGCCATGATGACTTATTGCATCAATAACAGCAATCACACGTAGCGCTGCCAGTGCCAATATTCCAGAATAGATGACTGTATAGACAACGCTGACGCACGGGATACCCATATAGAAAAGAACATGTAAGCGCGAGCTATTGTTGTCTTGTTGTGGTTGATGTTGCAAACAAGTGCGGACGACATATGCTGCTGGGATATATTGCAAAAACCCTGCTGACTGATCAATGATATTTCACGGTGATGACAGTATAGCATTTACCGCTGCCTACGGATTTGCGCAGTAGTAGTAGTCGTTGCTACATAAATACGCTGATCGGTTTCCACTGATACACAAACTGGTATGTGCCGTAAGGTAGCTGCTGCAGTAGTAATTCTACTGCGCAATGTGCACAGTAGTACGTCGTCGTCATACAACATTAATGCGCTAAAGTAGTACATATATATAATGCGTGACTCCGTCCCGGCGGATACAAACGAGATTGCAGCGACTACTGGTACCCACACAGAACCCCGAAGAGTGTGCAAGTGTCGCTGCCTAAACGGCCGTCGTCGTACAGACGCTGCAAGGGGGTATTCACGTTGCCAATTCTGTCCCGGGGGAGAAAAAGTGTGCAAGTTAACAGCGCACCCGCGTCCTGGGTTTTAAATCGCCGAAATAGCGCGTGTACATTGTTTCCTGTACCCCTACAGGGACCACCCCCATCGGGACCCATCCCACGCCCGAATCGGCCACTAGCAGTGCCCTCGACGCGAACCACAAACTATAAACCACCATCACTGGACCCTAAGAGCCCAGGGGTGAGATATGGGCCTAGTCGGTTGGGATTTGGTGAGGCGCGGGCGACGAATCGTGTTATTCAGCCCGTGTCTCACTTTTGCCCGTTAACCGTATTTCCGCTATTTATAAAGATCGTCACAGCTACCCGTCACTCCATGCATCGGCTCCCGATGCACATGCATGCTGACGAATCCACCCATATCGCTCTCTATCGCTTGATATGGGTATATTTGCCTTCAGTAGGCGTAGGCAGATGGGTGGCGCGTCGACCACGCATTTAAAGGTGGCGGTTGACCGGCCCCCATTTCAGCCCGTTTATCACGGCTCAGAAATATGGGGGGAGATGGGGCACCGCGCGCGGACCACCTCATGGGCCACTCGTGGGCACTACAGCACCCATGTGAGCTAGGCCATGGGAAGGTACATGTGCGATGCTGGGCTAGATAGTAAGCTGCGGGTGGCAGGGGGTGCCTATGCGGGAGGGGGTCGCTCGAAAGCACGGAAATTCCGGGTCGCGGTCGACCTCATCGGGCCGGCAGCATCGACCGAGATTGACCGCGTACTGACAACCACTTGGCGTATGTATGCCCCCCCCCCCTTGCATATGGGCCTCTACTAGCGCTCATACAATCAATAAGTAGAGCTGCCTCGGCCGCTCCCGCGGGAGGAGTTGAGGCCAGGGGTGTATTTCCGAAAACTCGAGTTCCAAGATCGGACGGGTTTTTGAATCGGGGGCACATAGGGCACCGTTAACACCCCGCGCAGCAATAACACCTAGCTCTACGTAACTGCAGACGAGATGGCTACGGAAATTGTATACAGAGCAGCATCACACTGTAAGCTGACGTAGAAATGGAAGTTCTAAATCTAACGTGATTACTTGCTAGCGGCAGTTTTATTTTTGATAAGCATTCTTTACTGCTGCTCCGAAACCACAGTTTATGCCCCGGAGCATTATCGGCTCCGAAACCATGCAATATATAGAGTATCCTGTACCCGTACCTGTACCGTATCTATACCTGTGCGGGCCCACGTCCTTCACGTTGCAATATGTACATCCCTTGTCCGCTCGGTAGAGCGGTCGTCTCGTGTGCGAGAGGTACCGGGTTCGATTCCTGGCCGATGTATTTCGGCAATATCGGCCCGGCGTGTCCCGGGTTTCCTCGGTTGATGCATTAGCCCTTCGGGGTTCGAATGAGGCAATGGTCTATGGGCTATGCCAGACCTACGACTGCAGTTGGCGCACGAGGTCAAGTGCTGGGGCGGCTTCGGCCGATGTCCCGGGGCGAACTTTACTTTACTTTTACGTTGCAATATGGTCGCTAAATGCTGGGAATCCTGGCACACATCCAGAATATCGTCGCAACTGCTCACGGTCCTAGTGTCTGTATTCCACATATATGTATATTAGATACCCATGAATAAACTTAAAGCCCTTGTTACATGTAGCTGACGAGTTAGCTGAAGCCCGCTGCTGCCGCGCACTCGGCGTATTCCGACCGCGTACCTGTACTACGCCGCTGATGACGAGTTGACGACTAGCGACTACATACGAGTGCCAGTACAAGTTTGACGCTTTATATACTGAAGTGCTGCACGCTGCTGATATACGAGCTGCACGACCGACGGGCAGAAGATATCGCGCCAGATTCGATCCGATGCCGTTGCAGGCGGCGACATCCAACCGTCGTGCGCCACCTCATCGACGATATTGGGCGGAGAGCCAAGCGGGCGGACACCGATATGGCGATGCTGATATGAATCGCCGATACCCTGTACATGTATGTATGAAATTTAAAATACATGAGCTAGCTGCAAAAGGAGATAAGGAAAACACTACCCGAAAAGGCAATATGAAACGTTCACTACTATGAGATATATACTCTGTTTGTGTCTTAAATCATGTACTGCATTGTTGTACCTGTACGGCTGTACCTGTTTCGGACTCGGTTCATATCCACGCGGCGATCGCGCGCCTGCCTGAAGTGAGAGCGACGACCCGCACCGGACACCCTCCGTCCAACTCAGTCTGCGCCCCCCCCCCCCCCCACCCCCCCACCCCCCCGCTCCGCAGGCAGCTCCCCGGCCTCAAACTCAAATCCGCAGTTGAGTGCAGCGGGCTCGGCAATGACAGGGACAATTACTACCGCGGCAGGCAGGAGCCTCGTTGTCACCGCAGGCGGTCGTCGACCGAACGCCGCCCCGCGGGCAGCTCCTTCGGCACCGGCAGCGTACTGCTCGGACTCGCGGCGGGCGGTGCTGCTAGGGCTGTCGGGCGTGGCGATGTTGGCGGCGGGATCCCCTAGGCGAGTCGACGCGATGGGCATGGACATCCAGATGGTGTCGCCGGAGGTGGCGGCGGCCCTCGCCAGCCGCGATGAGGCGATGGCCTTCCAGTGTAGGGGCGGCATGATGGTACGAAACCGGATTGATCGTAGCTAACCAGCGCACTCTACTGCGCCAGCTTCACTCGCTCGACTGAATGAGTCCGCCTCATTTCAGTCGCCCGGCAAGGCGCCTAGCCCCGAGCGTGATGTAGCGGCACTGTGTCATCGACTTGCGGCAGCAACGCCTCCGGAAACGTGCACCTCGGCAATACGAGTTTTATAATGACCCGCCCTCCGCCTCGCTTGCGTCAGGACTGCGACGGCGACCGCCGCGACTACGCCAAGACACAAATGGATAACTTCTCAAAGAGAGGCACCGCTGAGTACGTCGGCGACTGCAAGCGCGAGGTATCCCATCACATGCCTGCGCGCCCAGCCTGCCTGCCACCGGCAGCCTTTATACACTTACTTTATGACCAGTCGTACTGGCGGTAGTCCCAATTTTAGATTTATCTCCACTGGATCCGTATAATATTCGTTGTTACATACTTCGGAAGTCACGGAAGTGTTTTGTATGCTTGCACAGCGACGGACATCGGCCTAGAGTACGCCCCTCTTATGCCATCCCCCAAACTCGGCCTGCAGGAGTCGTGCCGCGAGCCGCCGCGCGACCTCGGCGAGGCGACGATGCGCATGTTCGCGGACATCGGCAACGCCGAGCTCGGCATGTCTTCCGAGACCAAAATGAGCAAGATGGGCGTCGACGTCGAGCGGCCCAACATCATGCCTATGCCTTGACGTGCCCCTCCACCCCCCCCCCCCCCCTTCCCCCCAAAAATATATACATCCCTGGCGTCTCCTCTTGTGCCTCTCCGTAAGTATCGATAGACAACGTCCTCGGCTTTTTCATAATTCCTTCGCTCCGCTGGACATGATGATGTACAGCAAATGTATTGTATGTAATCTCCGGCTACCTGCCCTCTTCCGTCCCACCTATGCCAAGTCATCTCATCAGCGACCGTTCCGGAGAATGGGCGCGAGCGGTGCTTCTGCGGCGTATCTCTGCTACTGCCCTTGGCGGCACGCTGGGCGCACTTTCGGCGCACGGAACCCAGGCATCGCTGGCCTGCCTGTAACCCCCCCCCCCCCCCCCCCCGGGGTCTCGTTGCTGGACCACCCAGACTGAAGTGGCGGCGTGTTTCTCCTTTTATTTTCTTCTGGGTTCATTTTGCCCGTCTGCCTTTGTTCGGGCATCGCTCTCATGTGGCTGGCCGTTACCAACTAATGGAGTTTTTCAGCATTGATTATTCGGGGGCAAATATCACATTTCAGGTTTTAGGGTTTAGGTTCGAAATACAGCGCTGGTGCCGGAGGGATTTAGGTGCCTTAAAATAATTTTACAGGCGGGCGGGCCTGCGAGTCGCCGAGGGAGCGGGCCTGCCGCCTCGCCGCCCGGAGCTTCCCGCCGAGCGGCTCAAACGAGATCGCGGCCGCTGGGCACGTCGTCGTCCACCAGCGCCGCCTCCTCCGCCGCCGCCGTGCTCACCGGCAGCTCGCCCCCGCCCGGCTGAAACGTGGCGCTGGCGGCGGGCGTCAGGTTGGGCGTGCTCCTGGGCGTCAGCGCGACCACCTGCTCCACCATGTACTCGATCTGGTCCCGGTACAGCAGTTTCACGTCCTGCAGGTCCTCCCGCAGCTCCTCCAGCCGCTCCTCGCGCTCGCCGAGCAGCTCCACCGCGTTGGCGTGCCGCATCTGAGGCAGCACACCGGGCCGTCGATTACAGGCACACGGGCGCCGACGCGGCACTGTACTGCAGCGAGCACTATTATGGAGCCGCGGCATTATCATAATACTGATAACACTGCGAATAGGAACCCGCCCTGCCTGTCAGGGGCCAAATGCAGACAATACTACAGCGAATGTTCTTCTGTTATAGGTTGTAAGCAAGCCTAATTTAAGGCTTTTAAAGGGTTACACATCTAGGGTTCCATATAAGGGGTTCTATCATTAGGGCTCTCATGAGTTGGCGCCCTTAGTCAATGTCACGAGAATTAGGCCAGTGCTGCAGCCGCGCTTTGGGCTCGCTACGTGTGGTAATCTTGACTACCGGCCCACGCGGAGACAGACAGCTCTAGCGGCCGGAAAATGTATCACAATGCACGCAGCGGATGCAGAACGTCCTCTCAAGCTCGATGGTGCTTAGTAACGTCCCATTGTTGCGACCCGCGGACCCAGTCAAATGTGACAGCAATGACAGAAATCACTTCCTGGGCGGCGCTGGCTGCCATGTGCGCGTGCCTCCTGGGGGGTGGGGTGGGGGCACCTGCAGCGACTTGTATTGCGCCTGCAGCGCCTCCAGCTCCCCGCGGAGCTCCCCCTGCTCGTCGCGCGCCTGCAGCAAGGGGGGAGTTGGGCCGCACCGGGACAGCAGAGCCCAGGCGGATGCTTCATTCACCCTGGGCTGACCCTCCGTGGCAAGCAAAAGATGGACGCTGATGGACTGTCCACCGGCTGCCGGCCGATGCCTCCTCGACGCCCCCCCCCCATCCCAATACCCGGCGAAAGCCATCAAGGGAGAGCGGCGGCCCCGGTCTGAGCGCGCCTCCCGCCGCACCTGCATCGCCTGCACCAGCTCCTCCGACAGCGAGTCCCGCGTCGCCTCCAGGTGCGCCACCTGCTCCTGCAGCGTCCCGATCTCCCCCTCCTTGCTGGCGATCTTCGCCCGCAGGCGCTCCGTCTCCTGCGGGGACACGCCGCCGACATGCCGCCCGGCAGCGCCACCATGAGCGGCCAACCACCCACAGCCTCCGCCCATTCTCCTCGGACCGCCGCCGCTTGCTCAACACCCACTCAAAGCACCGAGAGCAGTGCGCAGCCCCCCGCCAACACTGCCGCATTTCTACAGTCACCCAGCGAACATCCCGGCTCCTCAAACCACTCGGTCCAGGCGGATGACCGCAAGCACAATTGAACGGCGCAGCAACGCAGGGTGGAGGTGGTTTGTGGGGTGTCAGGCACACGCAGGACTGGTCGAGCTCACCCTGCCGCGGGATGCACGCGGGGGTGGATGGGTATGGGATGGGTGTGATGTCAAGGGGGGGGGGGGGGGGGGGTAGGAGTAGGGTTGGTACGGGTGCCCCCATTTCCGGCAGGAGACACCCGCACCCAAGCTCCGAAACCAATGAACCACGCAACCTGCACAGGCCGACCACCCCTACCACACCCGCGGTCACTGCCAAACCGCAACGGGTGCCGGCGCACCTATAAAAACGAACCTTCGCTGTAGTTCCGCAATAGTCTGCATTTGACCCCCCGCAGGCAGAGCAGGTCCGATTCGCAGTGTTCTTATTAATTAATTGCGCGTAGGCATATCAATATACGTGGATGCGCCGTTGATAGCATATGGTATGTCCATTAAGTACACACATGTGGCTCACTATGGTGCCAGAGGTGGTAGGAACGGTCTTTGGGGGGGGGGGGGGGGGGGGGCGGGGGGGGACGCATGCGGTTGAGGGGCGCAGGTCGGACGCGCGGTCCCCACCTGCGTGCCCTCGCCGCGGTGCTCGCCGTACCCGTCCGCTCCGGCAGCCTCGCCGGCCGGCGGCTGTGCCTGTGCCGCCGCCGCTGCCGCGGCGTCCTGTCCCTCCTTCACAAGCACCCACTGCGGGACGCCAAGCGCCCAGGGTCAGGCGGCGGGCTGCGGCGCATGTCGGCACCGCCGGTAGCGACTCCGGGATTGCGCCGGTGGGTAGGATCGCCGCCGCGAAGCCGTTGCGCTGACGTAAACGAAACTATAGCGGAATTATGGCGGATAATCCTATGGGTTGCTTGCGAGCCCAAGTATTCGAGGCTTATGGTGAGGGTTCTCGCAGGTGCGTCGGCACCCGTGCTGGGGTTGTCTCAGCGCAGGGCTGGACTCGCCGACGGAGGTACGGCAGGAAGGCCCGGGGAGTGGGCGCGCTCACCTTGTAGCCGGGTGCCGCCATGGCGGGCGGCGCCGCTCCTTCCTCTTCGGCCGCGCCCGCATCGCCGCCCAGTCGCGCCAGTTCGGCTGCGCGATAGCGACTAGCCGTCTCAGCTCACGGCACAACGGCGCACGGGTTCGCCACGGGCAAATGACCCCCCCCCCCCCCCCCCCCCCCCCCCGTGGTTTCCAAAAAGAGAATATGCCATAGGTGTTCAAGAGTTGGGGCGTGGACGGAATCTAAAGATGGGACCGAAGGAGGATCTCTGTGGTAACCCCTTGGGAGCTGCCGGACGGCACATCGCTGGCGGCAGGAAGGGATGGTTCGCTAGTTGACGTGGAAACGGGTGCGGCGTTGACGTCCGCGCAGCGGGTGCGGAGGCGAGGCAAACAGTGGCTCTCCCGGGCCGCCACGGCTGCCGGCGCGGTGATAACGATAAGAGCAGCACCCCAGCGAGTTGAGTTGTCCCAGCATAGAAAAACGCGGATGACTTTTGCCCTACCGGCTAAAATTATGGCCCACATCCAACTTGACCCGGTGACTAATATCTTCAAGCCAGATATTTACCGCATAAATTCGATTTCTATGACACCTCACGTGCCCAAACCCCGAGCAAAACTACGCATTACGAGGCCTAAATTTTACCTATCCTGGGACAGCTCTATCGGAACCCGCCCCGCCTGGCGGAGCTCCAAAGTCGGCAAACAATGGCGAGAGCCCTCCTGGGCTGCATGCGAGCCCGGTGCGGGGCTTGCAGGGATGATTCTCGTATGGATGATGCGCGACAGGGATGCGCCCGTGACTCCGAGACAGCCCCCGACTGTAAGGCCGTGCCACCGCAGCAGCGTAACGACGCCGTGCGTCTGCGGTGTATTGCTGTTTCCCACCTGGCCTTAAGAGGGCTGCATGCTATGCGGCTACGGTCGACCCTATGCGGATTCAAACCCTAAAAATCGTTCGACAGCAGTCGGACTTGGTTAGACAATAGTCGGAAGACTGGCAAGAATAAAGTTATAACAATTTTCAATAGTAATGTCATTTTCAGTATCGTTTTAAATAACCCCCCCCCCCCCCCCCCCCCCCCACACCACCCCCGCTCCCCTTTTGCGCGCGGATCCCCATGAATGCGAGGAGGAGGAGGACTACATTTGTCTAGAAATGTGTCATAACACACCAGCAATACCACTCGGATGGCCTGGCTCGTTGCTGCAGAACAAACCATCCTTTTGGGGACGCGCGAGCCCAATTGAACGGCGCGGCAACGCAGGGTGGGGGTGCTTTGTGGGGTGTCAGGCACACGCAGGACTGGTCGAGCTCACCCTGCCCCGGGATGCACGCGGGGGTGGATGGGTACGGGATGGGTGTGATGTCAAGGGGGGGGGGGGGGGTAGGAGTAGGGTTGGTACGAGTGCCAACGCACCTACACGAAAGACATCGTCAGTTCAAAACTGTGTATATCATTTGGAGTCGGCAACCGCACTTTCTTAAATTTCGTTGTATATTCGTGGTGATATCGTATTAAAACGCGCCAAGAGAAGCAACTACTTCCTATACCAGGAGTGTGGTTTCTTGTACCCGCGCCAGCACCCGTACATGGGATGTGAATGGTGGAATATGTGTGTGTGTGTGTGTGTGTGTGTGTGTGTGTGTGTGTGTGTGAGCCAGGGGTGTGGGGGTTGGGTGGGTGTTAAGGGGGGGGGGGGGGGGTGTAGGTGGGTAATTGGGATGTGGGGTTATGGGGGTTGGGTGGGTGTAGGGGGGTAAGACTTGGCGGGATGGGGGCCCGGGCGCACCCTGCAGCGACGCCACCCGCATCTCGCAGCTCTTCTTCACCGTCTCCGCGTCCTGCACCGCCGCCCGGCGCGCCTTGCGCTCCATCTCCAGCTCCTGCCGGGCGGCGGCGGCAGCTCAGCCGCCCCGAAGGCGCAGGCGTGACACACATCCCGGCGCAGGCGTAGAGACGGGCTCGGATGAGGAGAGGGGAGGGCAGCAAACCATGGCAATGCCAAATGACACGATTCCGATCTTGAGCACCTGGCGTTATTATACTAGCGCGTAGGTGGCAATCATCTAGACGGCGGTGCCTGGCCGTGTTTTGCCACCCTTTGAGTTTTCATATTTCTATTCTTTTCTGGTATTGTTCTACTCTCGTTCAATTTTACTAGACTGTCTGGATGCGATAGCAAGAATCACGCAATCCCTTGTGTCTGCAATATACCCTACCCGGTGACAATATACCACCCGTGCCAACGAGGAGTACTCCTGCTCAAACAACGCATAATCGAGTGTAGTATAATCAACGTCATCATATCACTGTGCATCGGTCTGCATTCCTGCATCGCTATCTTATCTCAAACAATACACTCAATAAATGGGCTGTAAAAACTTGATTAGAGTACTTGTTGCTTTCCGAAATCGATACAACCAAGATGTATTGCCACTTTTCTCCCAAAATAAATCCTCGACACATTGTTCTATTTATATTATTCTACTCCATTCAATGTGATTTTCAATTGCTGAAAGTTCATCGTGATAGACTGATTGGTTTGTAGACAAAGCCGCACTACCCGACGTCAAAACGCGAGAAACTGGCGCATACACTTTATAATTGTATTTGGAATAGACGCATACGCTTTACTAGCTACGGAATAGAGCTCAGAATCACTGAACGCGTTCGAGCCGAGATAAGCCTGCGAAGAGTCAAACCAACTACAGTCAGACGCTGGGCCACTTATCTCGAGGCCGCGTCCTTTCTTCCCCCCACCCCCCTGCATGCCCGCCCCGCATGCAGGGCGCACCTCGGCCGCGTCGTGGGCAAAGGTGGCGCGTTCCGCCCTGAGCGCCTCCAGCTCCGCGCGGGCGCCCCGCAGCGCGTCGGCGGCCTCCGCGCCCGCCTTCTCCGCGCGCTTGCGCGCGGCGGCGGCGCCCTCCAGCTGCTCATGCACCTGCGCCGAGTCCTCGCGCACCGCCTGCGGACGCCCAGGGCATCGTCCGGCCAGCGATCGGTCAGGGCGCCGTATCCTCCGGGGGTGGCCAGACGTCACGGCGCCCCTTGTATGTTAACGCGATAGTAATCTACGCACGAGGGTCCCGTCATACTACTTGCGATTATTGATAAACGTCGTCGCGACCTCACGCTCGGAACGATGCATCACATCAAAACGAAATGTGTCAAGCCGCTTAAGTGGCGACGACGGCACTATGGATGTAAGAGCCCTTATCATGAGCCTCAAATCGGGTCTGCTTGCAACCTGAATGAGAACATTTGCCACAGTTTCGCCCGCATTCGACCTTTGGTAGGCAGGGCGGGTTCCGATTCGCAGACTTATTTATACCGCGTCATCGGCAGCCGCTCAGGGCGGTTGCGGTAGCGCTGTCCACGTGTTTCTTGCGCTCGCAGTGTTAATGTTTAAGTGTTTTTGTTAGTGTTCTCCGCGATAGCGGCCCCGTATCCTCACGGGGGCTCGTCTGCGCTAAAGAAGAGAAACCGCGGGGATACGGCCGGTGGCTGCTCGAGCTGCCGGATGGGGCAGAAAGTGACATGCGGTGCGGCGCACCTCCAGGGCAGCCTCGATGCCGGCGATCCGGTTCTGCGCGCCCGCCAGGCGCTCGCTGGCGAGCCGCTCCCGCTCCGCTGCGGCGGTGGAGCGCGCCTGTGTTGGGGGCCGTTACGGCGCGCAGGGGAGTCAGATACGAGTGCATCCAGTAGGGCAGGGGGGCGGGATACCTTATCCAGACGTGATTGTACACTTGCACGCTCACAATGGCAATATACATGTTTTGCACAAATCGATATTTCACAGGCAGTAGTCGGAATCCTAAATTAACTTAATTTCATATAATGGCAGATTTCCGCGGAGCGGATGAAATGACAACCTGCAAATGTAACGACATATCATCACATGTCTAGTGGGCTGCATTGTGCGTACACACACCGACACAAACACACGTGATGTTAACACAGACCAGCGGCAGCCGAGGCACAGCGCTCATGGCCGCTGAGATTGGAAAAGGGGTGGGGGGGGGGGGGGGGGGGGGGGGGGGTTCTGCATGGCCCTGCCGGCAAGGACAACCTCAGCGTCCGCCAGCCGCGACGACAGGTTCTGGTCCGACGCTCGCCACGCCTCCTCCTGCGCGGAGGCGGCCTGCTGCAGCGACTCGATCTGGCGCAGCAGCGGCCGCGTCGTCTCGGGGAACTTGGCGCTTAGCTCCTCGTGCCGCCGCTCCGCGTCCATGCAGCGCCGCTCCATGTCCTGCGGAGCAAGCCCACCACACGACGACATCAGGCCCTCAACGGCTTCGTTAGAAAGATAATCTTAGGGCTTGAGTAAGCTGTAGGACTTTATATCAGGCTCTGAATCAGCGACAATACAGGTCGTTGGCTACGTCAGAGGAGCAGCTCCATGCGGCCGCTGGGGCAGCCTACCTTGACATCCTGCCGCAGCATCTCTTCGCGCAGCTCTGCCGCCCTGCGCTGCCGGTCCAGAGCGTCGCGCAGCTCCGCAACCGTATCCACCAGGGCCGCCGCCTGCGTGGCCACCCAGCATGGGGTCAGAAAGGGCAAGTTGGCGCTTTACCGGTGATCAGATTCTGGGCGGTCTCCCAGGGCGGGACGGCGGGCGCGCCGCACCTGCACGCTGCTCTCCTTGTCCTTCCGTGCGGCCCTCTCCTTGGCGGCCTCCTGGGCGCGCTGCTCCGCGGCTTGCTGCGCGCGGCGGACGCAGCAAGCAGGGGCGGATCAGCAGCGATGGAAAGCGCTGGGCGTCGAGATCAGTCAGCGCAGGCGATGGAGACCCGCCATCACACAGCTCCCGGCAGATGACTGGTCAACTCAAATACATCTACATACACCGCTACGAGTACATATAAGAACACTGCGAAGAAGAACGTGCCCCGCCTGTCAGGGGTCAAATGTAGACGAGACTATATTGGACCTACAGCATTCTGGTATGGTGCATGCAAGCCCTATCCGAGGCTTATACAAAGGGTTCTCCTAGGTGCGTTGGCAGCTGTACAGTACATATACATGTACATGTGCATATGCATATACATACACATGCACATATAATATACATGCACATATACATATAATATACATGCACATATACATATAAAATACATCTGCGCATATGTGGAGTCACGGAAACTAAGAAAGGGCAGCTATCGATAGTTCGAATCAGCTACTCCATGTCACCGCCGGCTAGTCAGCGAATTGACGTTAGCGCAGTTGCTCTGTAAGCCCCACGGACCGCTCTAAAATAGGATCGCTCGAGTCCTGGATCGTTGCAGTGCCGCGGCAGTGGCTGTGGCCAAGGAGACGTTTTCGCACTTTGCGCTAACTGTTTTGGCACCGTGCGGCTCAGGATCAGGTCGCAAGTGGGTGGTTTCGGAGCATAGCAGATGACAGAGTCGTTTTGGTCTTAGCGGTTTCGGAGCAGCTTTTGGGGGGAGCACGTCAACTGCGCCACGGCTGCCGCAATCAGGTGAACAGCCCCCCTCTCCCCAATGCAGATCATCCGCCCTTTGGATACAAAAGACGGCATCATCCGTAACATTGAAGGCGGCAACAGGCGGCCGCCGCACCTGGCTCTCTCTGGCGCGCGACAGCAACCCCTCGTAGTGCTGCCGCTGCGTCTCCATGTCGGCTGCGGCGCGCTGGAAGGCCGCCCGTAGCTCCCCCTCCGCGCGATCCTGGCAGGCGGCAGACAAACCGTGAACCGTACGGAACAGCAATGTCCTCGCCACTTCAACGGAGGCGGACGAAAGGACTGCGCATGCGCTCATAATGGCCACGCATGGGGGGGGGGGTTGGGGGGGGGTTGCAGCAAGCGCCGGTGAAGGGGCAAGTGGGGTGGCAGCGGGCGGGGCGCACCTTGGCCTGCAGGATGCTATCCGCCTTCTGCTGCTCCGCCACGATCTTCGCGGACACACGCGTCTGCTCCGCCTGCTCATCGCCAAGGAGTCAGTGGCTGGAGCACCGAGGCTGCGGGTCTTCCCCAGCTAGCGAACACACGCTGGACGAGGAGTGGGTCAGGAGTGGGCTGATACTCATTCACAGGGAGATGTAAATCACTGGCGACTGCTATGGGGAGCGAAACCCCGCTTTGGGTTCGCTATACGTTGTTGTTTGAGGCCCCTGGACAAGAGAAGGGAAAACATATTGTACCTGTAAATCCACCGGGGTACACAACGGGTGCCGACGCACCAACAAGAAAGACACGGTTTAAGACTTTTTCCGTTCGGCAACAGCACTTCCTTCGAGTCGGTGTACATACTTAGTGACAACGTATACGCGCCAGGAAAAGTGACTACTTTTTCATGGGGTGCCGGTTGCTTGTAGTAGCCGCGTCGGCATCTGTACATATATGGCAGCACGCAATGTCGGATTCGATGGGGTACCAGACCTAGAACGACGACGTAATCCTTACCGCATCCAAACAGTCTATTGCGGTGGAACCAATAATAATAGCAACAACAACAACAACAACCATAAGCAACGGTAATAAGAGAATATAATAGCAGAGTAGAACAGAATAGACTGGAATAGATTAGAAAACGCTAGAAGGGTGGCAAAACACGGCTAGGCGGCGCCGCCGTTTAAAATTGTTTGCCACCTGCGCACTAGTATGCAAATTCACCAATTCACTATCTTCGCCACCCTGAACCATGTGTGGGAGGTGCCCCGGCAGGGGAGGAAGGCTAGCCGGCGCACCTCCATGCGTTGCATCTGCTTCTGCAGCGCTTTATTGGTCGACTGCGCCTCCGACAGCTTCCTGGCGACCTCTGCCGTCTCGGCGCCCGCAGCTCGTACAGCCTCATCCTTCTGCTTGAGGATGCCCTCCATGTTGGCGAGCCGCTCTGCTCCGCGCTTGAGGGCATCGCGCTCCTTCGTCAGCGCGTACACCTGGCGGCGGAGAGACGGCACCCGGCCTCAGAGACACGCTGCACAAGCGGCTGATGCGGCACTGGTGTAGCTGGCGGCTCAGCCTCAGGGAACCATAACAACGATTGTGGGGCATGGTTTGGCATCGCTGGCACCAATCCGGTTGAGATACCACACGATATTGAGAGACGCACAATCAAGGAAAAAAGACGGCGAATTGGGGTGACTGACGGGACGAAGAGCATCGTGTGACAATCGGTATAATTAAGCCATCATGGCGTCTTGCAATGGACATCCAACAACGACACAAACTCTACATCAATCCAAAATAAACAGACAGGGTTCGATGTGCATTCATTGAGTTACCTGAGATGCGCCACATTCGTGACTGTCCACACACCAGGTATCATATGGGCACCGTTGCGCGAAAGGAGGGGGGGGGGGGGGGGGGGGGGGGGACCTTGCGCTCCGCAGCCCCCAGGCGCGTCTCAAACTCCTTCTGCAGCTCGTCAATGTCCTCCTGAGAGACCTGATGGCAAGTGAGGGGGGATAGGTGAGTGGAGGCAAGGGAAGGGGGGACAGCGCCGCGGTGCGCGCCCTCAGGAAGCCTTGCCCCCGCCGCACCTTATGCGCCTTGCGCACCAGCTGCTCGTTTCGCTCCATCAGCGTGTCCTGCACCTCCTGCATCATCACCACCTCCTCGCCCTTCCGCTGCAGCTGCGCCTCGCGTGTCGCGAGCACCGCCTGCAGGGACGCCACCACCTCCGCCATCTCCTGCCAGCTCTTCCCTTCCAGACTCTGCGGGCGACAGGCATGCGTCAGCACTTACAGCACAAAAGAGTGGATGGTAGGGCACCACAGGGTCGCAGCAGATGGCGAGGATACTCAGAGCCACACAGGCCGACGCACCACGGTCTGCGCCGCATCAGGCGCAGGCGTCATCACCGGCTCCGCCTGCGCCCGCGAGTCCGACATACGCCGCAGCAGGTCCGCAACGCCCTCGTCGCCAGGGTAGGTCCCCGGCGACGTGTCGCGCTTGGCGGGTGTGGCGCTGCTCTTAGCTGCCTCTGGTGACTCGTGGCTGTCCGCCCAGGCAAACTGGCCATCATCCTCCTCGTCCTCCTCCTCTTCGGCCGGGATACCAGCCTCCTCCAGGGTCTCGGCCCGCTCTTCCGCCTCCAGCGGCTCCTCCTTTGTCGTGGACGGCGGCGACGAAACAATGCCACGGCCAGCCTCCGCCAGCGGCTCCGCGATATGTTCTTCCTGCCGCAGGCACTCCTCTTTCGCTGGCGAAGGCAGAGTCGGCGGCGCAACGGCGCCAGGGCTGTTCACCGCCCGCCCGTCCTCACCGGCACTGGCAGCCTCCCCCTCCACGTGCTGGGTATCAGCCTCCTCCGGCAGCTCCTTGACAATCTCCTCCTCCTGCTCCTCCTCTTCCTCATCCATCGCTTGGGACCCCTCAGGCGATGGCTGGGTGGAGCCGCAAGCGCAGTCCTCAACAGCCTCCTCGGACCCCTCCGTCTCTCCCGTACTGTCCGGACCATCGTCCTGCAGCAGCACCTCCACCCTCTGCTCTCCCTGCAGCCGGTCCTGCCGCTCCGGAGACCGCTGAGGCGATGGCTGAGCGGCGCCGGAATTGCCCATTGCCTGGGTGCCCCCACCAGCGCCAACAGCCCCCTCCACCTCCTCCGCATCCCCCCCCTGACTTCCCTGCGCCTCCTCCGATTCCTGATCCTCTGCTGCTCGCTCGGGACCTGCAGCAGGACTGGGCGCCTGCTCCGCACCCATGACCTCCCCCCCCTCCTCCTCCTGCTGCTGGAGGCCCTCCACCTTGGGCACCTCGACCGGGCCGCCAGCCGCCGCCGTCTCCATGGGCGCCACACCCTGGGCTGGGCTCGCTCCGCCAGGTGACGGCACCTCCACAGCCTCCAGGCCTGCGCCTAGCCGCTCCCCCTCCGCCGACTCTGCCGCCCCCATGCCGCCGCCGCCGCCGCCGGAGGTTCCCAGGCTAGGTGGCAGCGCCTCAACCGCGGCACGCACCGGTGACACGCTCTGCGCCATCTTTTTCACAGGTGTCGACCCTGCGCTCTCGAAGGCAGGGTTGTCCAGCCAGGGGGAAGTCGGGCCTGTCCTCTCGGGGCCAACGCTGCTGCCTCCTGCCGCCGGGCGCTTCACGGGCGAGGCGTCCTGGATGAGCACCTCCACGCGCTGCACGATCTCCTCCATCAGCTCCGCCACCCCCAGCGCGATCGCCGCCTCATACGCTCCTGCAGCCGGCTCCACCTCCACCTCTGCCTCCACCGCCGGCATGCTGTCCCACTCCGGCCCCTGCTCCTGGACCACTGCTGCGCCCTGCGCAAAGCCTGGGACCTCCTCCTCCATGGGCACAGGCGCCACCACCTCGGCCACCCCATTCTGCGCCCCCACCAGCAGTTCCTCGCTGGCCTCTTCACCCCACCCCTCCGCGCCGCCCCAGCCCTCGTCCTCCCAGCCGGCCACCTCCGGCCCCACCACAGGCGCCGCCTCGGCCCCGGCCTCCACCTGCACCTCCACAGCTCGCGCCTCCGTGTGCCCTGTTACCTCCAGCTCGTGGACAGGTGGATCATGCAGCGGCTCCGCTGCAACATCCACAACGGTCGCTGCCGTCAGCCAGGTCCCTTCCCCCCCTCCCCGGCCCCTAGACAAGTACGCCCTCCTTCGGCATGTTGATAACAGCAGCGGCTCATGCAAACAATGCTTACGGATGCTGACGCGGTTTTCAGAACACTGCGAATAAGAACCTGCCGCACCAGGCAGGGGTCAGGCATAGCGGAACTATAGCGAATGTTCCTACAGGTTGCATGCAGCTTCATCTGAGGATTACATTACGGGGTCTTGCAGGTGCGCCGGCAGCCGTACCTGGCTGACCTGGAGACCTGGCTGCTGGCTCCACCCTCGGAGCATCCCCTGTCACCTGAGAGGGCCGCTTAGGGCTGCCTGGCGCCTTGGGGTCTGCAGCCTGCGGCGCATCCGCAGGCTTGGGGCTGGCGACAGCCGCCTCTGGGCCCGTGGCAGCCTCCGCCGCGCCGCTGGCACCAGCAAGCGGCGGCAGCGTTACAGCGATGTCAACGCTCGGACTATCCCCGGCGCCCGGCGCCTCCTCGGCCAGCGGTGCCTGTTGCGGCGTCCTCTTCACCAGCTTCTTCACCAGCTTCTTCTTCGGCTTCGCTGCCTGCATGAAGCACAAGGCCCAGGGTGAGCGGTCAGACAAGCGAGAAGCATGCTGACCCGCCCACCCCGCCCACTCAGAGCCCCTTTTGTGCCCAGTGGCGTACCCCATCCGCCTCTGCCGATAGCTCCGCACCCTCCGCATTGATCTTCTTTGGCACTTTGACCAGCTTCGCCTTGGCCGGCTTGCCCTCATCCGTCTCGCCGGCGCCGTTATTTCTGGGGACCTTCTTCACCACCTTCTTCACCTTCTTCACCTTCGGCGCCCCCTCCTGCGGCTCGCACACTATGTCTAAGAGCGCCGCCAAGCGGGGTACCTGTGACTGATGGGTATCTGTGTGAGAGGGACGGTGACTGGCAGCAGGTCCGCAGGGGGGGGGGGGGGGGGGGCACACGCACCGCTGGTGCTGCCTCTGCCGGGACAGCCGCGCCCCCCGCACCCGCCACCTCTGCGGCGGAAGGCTGCGCATAGCTGCCCGGCGCCTGCTTCTCCTCGGGGATGCTTGCTACCGGCTCCTGTGCCGCCTTCTTTGCGACCTTCTTCACCACCTTCTTCTTGGGCGGCGCCGTTTCCTGCCAATCCAGCCGTCAGCTTGAATCGTGCTGCCATTAGCACCTCTTGCGGGAACCCCATCCCAACTCCCAAAGGGGGGCCTCCAGCCTCACACCCCTTCGGGGGGGGATGATACCCACCAGCCACCTCAAGCTCTCTCTGCCCTGCGTGGCTGCCTACATGCATGGCTACTCTCTGTCTCTCTCTGCCTTGGCCTATCACGCAGGGCTGGTGGGAATAAGCTCAAGAGCGGGTGGAGCGTAAAGGCGCCCAAGCACATCTACAAAGGAGTGGGGGGGGGGGGGGGGGGGGATCCGCACTGGTGGCGTGGCCTCCGCTGGAGCGTCCGCCCCCCCAGCATGCGCCGCATCCGCAGCAGCTCCCCGGGGTAGGGTGTCGCTCGGCGCCTGCTCTTGATCCTTGTCCGATACCGTCTTGGCGTGCTCCTGCGACAGCTCGTCCTGTATCGAGCTGATGGTGGCGTTCAGGCGCGACAGGCCCGCGCCCAGGTCAAAGCCGCTGAACATGGCGCCGCTGGCCTCGCCGCCCGGCACCGCGTTGCGCCTGCGGACAGCACGCGGGGACCAGGAGAAGGGTACGACAATCTCAATAAATTACGCAAACAAACAGCACTGTGCCCAGGGGGCCCAGGGGGAACATGTCAAGGGGCGTTGGGGGCGTGTGGGCGGGGGGGGGGGGGGGGGGGGGGGGGGGGGGAATCGGCGATCGCCGAGAGGATTTTGACCGCGCGCAGCGCGATGAGCACGCAGACACGCACCGCGCAGGGTATCAGCCACAGCGCCTGTTGTGGCGCCGGCTGGATGTCCGGAAGCGTTCCTCCTACGGCCGGTGCGCTTTCCGGCTGCGCCCTGCCTCGTGGTCGGCGTGCGGTGTGAAGTCCCGCCAAGTGACTGGTTGCACAGTGGACGGATGGACCATCACTGTAGTTGCTGCGCTGATTTCGCTGAACGACTCGCGAGCCACGGCGGCTTTCCTGAATAAATAATGCCCATATCGCGCTTTCCTCGTACTTGCCGCGAAGGTCTGTTAGTACTTGGTGCATTTCACTACTATCCATATTATTTAAGGGGTTTCCTCCTTTCCCTAACCGCTTTTCCGGCTACAGTACTGCTCAGCGGTAAGGGTTACTAGGCACCTGTCGTTGCGCGCCCTTTTTGGGTGCAGTATGAATAGACATAAAACCAGGCATAATCTTCCAGTTTCGCTGCGTTACACAGTCTCGCAACCTGTTGTCTTCACCCCGTGTTGTTCAAGACCACACCCAGCTCACCACCCGTGAAATTCGCATCCGTACGTCCGTGCGTCATCATGTCAGAGTGAGAAGAACCCGTCGTTGAGCCGACGCTCGAATCGCTACAAGCAGACATGAAGGCCCAATCTACATTGCTGCGCGAGCTTGCAACATCGTTAGCTCAATTGACGGCTCGTGACCGTGTTGTTGATGGAGACGGAGTACATGGCTATATATGGTTCCGGGGAGCGCGTCACGGGACAGCCGACAGGCAGGGGGGGAGCCTCAGAGCGCCCCAACTTGCTAGAGCTAGCCATGAGCGGCCGTGTCGGAGCATAATCCGTGAGTGACGAGGAGGACTACCTCGCGGTGCCCGAGCTACTGCAGCGAGCATAGTCTGGATATGAGACCGTTCGACCGGTCAGCCGAGTGCATGGGCTCCTTCCCTGAGCACCGACCTGATGAACGAGTACCTCGACCACGATAGATGACCGGCGCTTGCCTGCCTAGGAGGAGTTTCTTTGGATGTCGTGTTTCGGAGCCCACATGGCCGCACTCTTCGTAGCTCTCGACGAGATGTTGCCTTGCGTCCCTGCCAATCAAGGCTTCACCCCCTACCTCGCGCGCACTCGGAATCACGCCGAGGCCATCGACAAGACGTTTCGCTTTCGTCTATCTAGCCTTCCTACGGAGGCTTAACGAGGTCAACGTGTGCACGGTGACCAAGGTGTTTTGGACGTACTGCGAGCCCAGCATTTTCAGCCTGCTGCCGAGCATCTGGGCTCTGCGATTTTGCGGGGACCTGATGAAGGACTACGAGCGTCGCATCTTCGAGGCAACGGTTGCCAGCAGCGCAAAAGCTACCGCTACTGCTCGGGTGGCGGCATCGGCTGCAGGACGCGGGCGTGGACGTGGGCGTAGCGGCGGTCGCGGGCGTAGCCGCAAAGGTGAGCACGAGTGACGGTGTGGGGCGCCTTTCGTCGGAGCTGCTTGCGCTTTGCGAGGCCACCTTTCGGTGACCGCCGCACGGCGAACCCTAGCAGCTCAACGGCGAGGTGAGCGCCCTTTGTCCGGACCGGACCCCCCCCCCCCCCCCCCCCCCGACCTTACAGACTTCATTTAGACCTTCCTCGGTGCGGCGCTTCTTACAACTACAGCCTAGCGCGGCTCAACCATCCCCACACCTGCGCATGGCGGCTCAACAATCCGCCTCCCGTGCCATCTCATCACTGCGTCCGTCGGTTGTTAGCGGCTCGAGGCCGTCATCCACAGCGTAGAGGCCATCGACGACGGTCATCGGTTCCGCTTGGCATACCTACGCAAGCACTAGGACACACAGATGTAAAACGGCGACACCTTCGCCCTCGACATTGTGCGGGAGCGCTACCTCCGCCCCGGCACCGAGAATCTCGGGTCGCCGAAGTTCACCGAGCTGCTTGAGCTCTACAAGGACCGCGTCTACGTCGACGCGAACATCGCAAGCGTTGCGAATACGACAGCCCGTCAGCACTTCGGCGGTGCCTCCAGACGCAATGAGCGCGAACGGGACGGCGGGGGCTGTTATGTACTCTACACTGCTGTACTTATTACTGCGGGAGCCGACGAAGGAGCGAAGAACTGGCGACTGAGGCGGACGAGAACGAGTACAAGCCAAGCGAAGTACGAGTATGAGCATTGCGAGTGCGAGTACAAGTGAAGGCGAAGTACTGGTACGAGGACGACGAGGCGACAGTACGAGCGACTACAAGGCGACTAGTAGTGCAGGACAGTATTACGAGTACCCACATGGGGTGCGAGTAACCTGTATGTACCTGCGTACCAGCAGCGGCGATTGTCGGACGCTATGGTGTCACCTGTTTGAGGATGATGATAGAAAAAAGCAGGAGCTGAGTCAAGGG
The DNA here is from genome assembly GCA_006384855.1 of Tetraselmis striata. Taxonomy (NCBI): domain Eukaryota; kingdom Viridiplantae; phylum Chlorophyta; class Chlorodendrophyceae; order Chlorodendrales; family Chlorodendraceae; genus Tetraselmis; species Tetraselmis striata. The sequence goes on from VCJN01003162.1 coordinate 32,792, forward strand.
CCCATTGGATCGTTATTCCACACGGCCAGGAATAATGAGCAGAGATTTGGGAAAAGGGATTCTTACAATACCGGAATGCCGGTAACCTGGGTGACTGGCCCGGCGGTGGTTTTGCCGGCCTATTTATAGTCGCTGGTTTCCGTCATTCCGTGCGCTGTGTACCGATCCAATTTCCGCCACTTGTGCTGCGTCTAACTACTAGACTAATACTAAAATCGACGTGTCCGGTCCTAATCCGCGGCTCGTCGCTATTTTAGTCACATACTACTAAGTACAGACACGGTTCCTAGCACCTTCGCCTGTCCGCAGCACAGTGATATAATATTTTACTACTATTGCTATAGCAAATGCTATAGCGTTCTAGATGGTTCCAGTAGGTTCTAGTACCTACTGCTAAGACACTCCTAAGGCAGCGCTCCATCTAACGCTTGGTATCATCATCCTCAAACAGGTGACACCATAGCGTCCGACAATCGCCGCTGCTGGTACGCAGGTACATACAGGTTACTCGCACCCCATGTGGGTACTCGTAATACTGTCCTGCACTACTAGTCGCCTTGTAGTCGCTCGTACTGTCGCCTCGTCGTCCTCGTACCAGTACTTCGCCTTCACTTGTACTCGCACTCGCAATGCTCATACTCGTACTTCGCTTGGCTTGTACTCGTTCTCGTCCGCCTCAGTCGCCAGTTCTTCGCTCCTTCGTCGGCTCCCGCAGTAATAAGTACAGCAGTGTAGAGTACATAACACTCTCACCCTGTTAATGAACAGCGGCCGCGCTGTTCGCCAGTACGTTCAGCAGAACTCGGTCGTCGTTGTAGAGTCGCGTAGCCAGAATATGTACAGATATGTACAGTGGTGACACTCGCCATAGAGGCAGTCCCTTCGGAAAAAAAATCCTCATAGTCGAGCATCATCTGGTGGTGCAGCAAGTCGCAGCAAATCGCCAGCAATGGCACCGATAGGTGTCGTTCGGTGGGTAGCCACAGAAATGCAGCATTCTTCGAGCTCAGCCTCGTCGCGGCAGACTGTCGCAAGTCCCCTTTTACTCGTGGTGTGTGCGCCATCGCTCCATGTTGCCATCGGAACGCACACTCGCGTAGTCGTGGTCAAAGATCTCATACGAAAGGCTCTTGCGTCGCAGTTCGCCGAGTTAGCAAGCTCGCATCTTGGCATCTCAGCGGTGTCGACATTGGCACGCAGCGCGTCGGTATATTTGTCGCAAAGCAGAAAGTCAATGGTGTGTCATCGCTGCTCGCGATACCGTAGGTGGGACACTTGTCGCTACCTGTAGCAGCTCTCGTGCTCGCAGTCGCTCATCGCTGAACCGTAGTCTCATGTAGTCCACGGATTTTTCTTCTCTCGATTTCGGTCAAAGCTCGTAGCAGGGCTGGTAGAGGGAATCATCGGCCAGTACCTTACAGTACTTCCGCAAGTAGATAACCGTCCCATACCGGATATCTCCTCGCCATTTGTAGTCGTAGTCATCTTCTCATCGCAGCAGTACAATACCTCCGTCCCATACCGGTGATACTGTATTTGGTTCTGATGCATTGAGTCGTAGACATACTCGTGCAAATATCCTCCTGTATTTCCTGTATTTATACCCGTGGCCTTCACAGTAGATCCGTAGTCGCTCCTTCGGTGTCTGCTGTGGTACGACGCGCTCCATGCGGTACCATACAGCGAATATAGCCCGTACAGGTAGGTAGCGCGCCGCATCTCGATCGCCTCTCCGCAGCTCCCATCTCGCCATCGTCGCGTTGGCCGTCGTCGAGTCTTCTGTCTTGGCAGCAGGCAGCAGGGTCTCCTCCGCCATACCGCATCATGTCGAGAGAAATGCGCGCGTTCGGACATTGAGCCGTGGTCACCCAGGATTTTCACCTGACGGCTCATGTCATAATCTCGCAGCGCTCTCCTCGAATCTGAGTCTGCAGCTGTTTTGTACTAGCGTACGAAATTAATCGTACCAGCACCTCATGGTTGTACCGGTAACCACAGCTGTTCTGTCTTCTTCGTCTTCTGAGTTCGATTTTCATGTGGCAGGTTCATTCTTCATCGCAGAAAAAAAAATCTGCGGTTCTTCTCGTTCGCTATACCTGCTCGTTACCATTACTGTACAGATAACGGCAGATACAGGTCGGTTCTGGTTGATGTCGCGCCATCGCCAACTCGCGTCGTCGGAACTGTAGCTGGGGTCGCGAGTCGCACGTTGCTCCGCCCTCATGGCTTCGCAGCTTGCAGCGTCATCGTTACACATCTCAGATCGAACGTTCGGCTGCTCCTTGGTACTCGCGATCTTCGTCCCTTCGCTAGTTCATAATTTCGCTCGCTCGTTGTCGCATCCTCCTCATCGTCGCTACATCGTTCTCGCCACGTCGAACTTGACTCCATCTATCAAAGCCGGTGCGCATCCTCGGTGGGCGTCCCCGCCATAGGATCCTTGACATCTGAAGTCTTCTTCTGTCCCTATCTCGCCTCTCGCTCTCGTCGCTATGCCGCTTCTCTTGTGGAATCCGGAACCATGTGCTCCGGTCACCGCTCCGAAACCAAGTGTTTCGTCGCACGGCTAGGAATAATGAGCAGAGATTTGGGAAAAGGGATTCTTACAGTACCGGAATGCCGGTAACCTGGGTGACTGGCCCGGCGGTGGTTTTGCCGGCCTATTTATAGTCGCTGGTTTCCGTCATTCCGTGCGCTGTGTACCGATCCAATTTCCGCCACTTGTGCTGCGTCTAACTACTAGACTAATACTAAAATCGACGTGTCCGGTCCTAATCCGCGGCTCGTCGCTATTTTAGTCACATACTACTAAGTACAGACACGGTTCCTAGCACCTTCGCCTGTCCGCAGCACAGTGATATAATATTTTACTACTATTGCTATAGCAAATGCTATAGCGTTCTAGATGGTTCCAGTAGGTTCTAGTACCTACTGCTAAGACACTCCTAAGGCAGCGCTCCATCTAACGCTTGGTATCATCATCCTCAAACAGGTGACACCATAGCGTCCGACAATCGCCGCTGCTGGTACGCAGGTACATACAGGTTACTCGCACCCCATGTGGGTACTCGTAATACTGTCCTGCACTACTAGTCGCCTTGTAGTCGCTCGTACTGTCGCCTCGTCGTCCTCGTACCAGTACTTCGCCTTCACTTGTACTCGCACTCGCAATGCTCATACTCGTACTTCGCTTGGCTTGTACTCGTTCTCGTCCGCCTCAGTCGCCAGTTCTTCGCTCCTTCGTCGGCTCCCGCAGTAATAAGTACAGCAGTGTAGAGTACATAACAGGGGCAGTAACCGTGACAACTTCAAGAAACGAACGAGCGCATGGGCGCGAGGAGGCGGATCCATCCATCTACCCACGCCTACCGAAGGCCGCTGTACCCACATGCTAGCTGTAGAGTCAAGTACGGGTCGATTCGCTTGCATGCATGTGCACCGGGAGCCGATGGAGTGACGGATAACTCTGGTAATGTTTAAAAATAGCGAAAATACGGAAATCGGGCGGAGATGAGACACATGCCGAATCGCGCGATTCTTCATTGTGCCACGCCAAATCCCACACGACTTGGCCCATATCCTACCCTTAGCCTCTTACGGGCCATGGCTAGTGGTCTGCAGTTGGTAGTTCGCGTCGAGGACACTGCTAGTTGCCGATTCGGGGGTGGGAGGGGGGTGGTCCTTGTACGGGTACATGCCACACCGTACGCGCGCTATGTCGCCGATTCTAAACACCGTGCGGGTGCGCCGTGCATGAGCGAGACTCCCTCACCACTGCCCCCCTTGCGCGGGCCGTCGTCCTCCCCCTACCCTCGCAGGGGTCAACCCTTCCGGCTGTGTTATGTCCTTCCACATCACGAGTCTACACCGACTCCCCCTTTCTGGCGCGCCAATCCCGACCTGTCGCGCTAACCCTCTTTGCTGCCCGTCGCCCGCGCAACGGCCTCTCGCGGGCGGCCCGAAGAGCCAGGTACTCGCGCGACGCCCGTTACGAGATCAGCGGCTACGTCACCCTACCTTCCACGCATCACCTTCGTGCTACACTTGGTCCCGTCGTCACCGCCCGACGAGCGCCGATGTCGACCCCGGCGGGGGCATTGTGCGGCGCGTCTCGGCGCGTCTACCGCACCACGAAGACGCCTACTTACTTCATCGCCGGCGACGAGGCGAAGCCCCCCTGGAGCGAGCTCATTCACACCCCTTCTACGTCGCTTCAGCACCTACCGCGACACGGCGTTCCGGGGGGCGGCCCCCTCCGCCAAGCAACCTGGCCGATTTTTGGGCGCTCCCCAGCGACTCACGGGGCTACCCCGCCCCTTACATGGAACGCCGCCACCCTCGGCGACTGGTTCAAGCGGGCCGTCGGCCGCATCAATCGAGCCCCCCCGTCCCCCCCCCCTCCCCCCCCCCCCCCCCCCCACGCCCCCCGAAGGATTCGTGTGGAACTCGCACTCGAAAGAAGGACGCGGCGTTCGGCGCACACGGAGTTGACGTGCCCCGTAGCAAAATCCGCGCCCGGTTGGGCCCGCAATTCTGCGGTAATGAACGACTACATCGGCCCGACTACGCTTCCTATCCGTGCCGCCGCGCTTCTGTTTGGCTGGCTCTCCCCCACTTTGGTCCTTCGCAGACTTCTCGGCAGCACCCCCGCTCCGCCGGGCGCCGCGCGCTCCGCCCCCTCCGCAGTCCTGGCGACCGAGGTGGCTAATCTCCCTTGCCTACCTCCCTTTGAGATATTTAGAGATGTGTTCTTTGGGTTTCCTTTTTCCCCTTTTTTCATTCTAGGGTATGCGCGTGTCGACACCGGCTGCCCGTGGCTCTTGCGCCACGCCAATAATCGAACGCGGGCAATCCTACATGGTGCGCACGCTCCAACACTGAGATGCCGATCGATGTGCGGCACTTTGCGTGCCGCCGTCGGCGAAAACATCGGTCACCTCAGTACCCATCGAATCTTGTAAAAACTATCATCGTCCGCTAGATGGGACCACTCTCTCAGTTTTGTCCTGGCCTCTTGTCCCCACAATCCGCCCTCCCTCCCTTTTTTGTGGCTCTCTCCTTTGCCGCAAGTCCCCGCCCTTTCCGTGTAACTAAGCTTGAGTACTTTTCGGCTAATTTCCCTTTCATGATTTTGCTGACACTTGATATGTGCTCGCGTGCGCCGGATTATTCCAAGAAGCTAGAAATATGTAAAACCGTGCGCGTTTCGTTGTATTGCATAAGGGCTTACGTCAGGGCTTTCACCAATGCGCACTCCAAACAGAACTGACAGCAACGACCATGAAAGGTTGATTGGTCGATTTTGGTGATTTCCGATATCGCGTTCTGCTGCTAGCTCATGTAAATATGACCATGAAAGGTTGCCAGCAAAAGAGAGACCCAAGCCTGAAACCAAGGTCGAGCAGGAGGCAAGGGAGCCAAGAATTTCCCGTGCATTTCGTAGTATTTCTATCGCGAACTGTATGACGATGTCTCTTCTATTAGTATTGTTATTCTTCATCTTTGTCTATATGATCGACTTCGCGTGCGTGTCCTCCACGACCCCCACTTGGAGCAACGACCCCCGCTGGTGCATCCCAGGAATCGCGGCGACCGAGGCGGAGCATGCTAAGTTGGCAGCGGACCGGGCGTCTTCCGCCCCAGTGCAGGGTGTTCACCGGTACTACCCTTTTGTGGTTGAGGACCGCGGCCGACTCGGGAAGTCCGCTTTGACGGTGGTCTACATCTTCGCGGTGCTGTTGGCTGTGCGCAACTTCCCTGGCGGTCCTTCCGCTCCGACCTCTTGCTTTCTTCGTGGTCAATCCGTTCAGGCACTTCGAAACTTTGTCGCCAGCCAACCTGCTGAGTTCCGCCGGCACCTGTCGCGCACACGGCGGGGGCTGTTGCAGCGGGTCTCGGCTTGCGTGCGTGCATGGTACCCTGGGCGGCATTCTCTCTGCCGGTGTGCAGATGGCCAAGTCTGATGCGTGTGCTCGTGCCCACTCTGCGTCTTCTCATGTTACTGCTTCCACCCCGTAGTCGCTGTAGAGGACCTTTCTGATTGCCTTTTATTTTGGTGATTTCCGATATCGCCTTCTGCTGCTAGCTCATGTAAATATATCTTTGTCTATACGGACTGCTGTACTGGTACCCGGTTCCGTACTGTCTGATAGATGGGGCAGTACTGTACTGTATACCGGCGGCATATAAATACGGCCTCATATATATATATACACGCGGTCGTATGCTGGGGTCAGGTACTGTACACCACTACAAGTACTCGTACCCGTAGAGTCGTACTCGCCTGCGCGCGGGCGCGCGCCTTTTCGTCGCCGCCGCCGCCCCACGCGCCGCCGCCGGCCGGCCCGGGTGGGGCGCGCCGCTGGCGCGCATCGCCCATCTCTGCACCTGTACTTAGGAGCCGCCACCCCCACCACAGGACTCCCTCTCTGCCTCAGCCGCCGCCACCCCCAACCCCCGCAGGCTCGTCACCATGGAGGTAAGGGACACCCAGATCGATTCTGAATGGCCCGTTCAAGGTCTTACGTAGTAAATTTTAGGGCAGGGGAGCGACGGGGGCTGCTTGTGCGGCGGCGGCGGCGGCGAGCCGATCTCGCGCGGGTCGGCGGCGCGGCTGAACGGGGACGGCGGGCGTCCCCCCCCCCCCCCCCCCCCCCCCCCCACACACCCCCCCCGGCCGGAAACACCCCACCCGCTGGCCCGTCGACGGTATCCGGCTGGAAAAGGCAGCTTTGGACGGATAGGTGCCTCGCGCGCGTTTTTGGGGACCGGGGCGCAGTACGCATCGGTAGGCGTGGGGAGCGCTGCAGCGAGCATGTAAGGTTGGCGGGGGTGATGGGCATATGAGAGAGGTTTGGGGGACGCGGGTCGCCCCCTTTGTACCCGGTCTTCCTGCGTTGGCTTACCTTCCCGGCGGCAGCAGTTAAATCTTCGTTCCTCTGGGGGCTTGCTGGGCTGGGTTGGTATGTGGATGCTGTCTAGGTGTAGAGCAGGCTTGCGGAGGAAAAATGCAAAAAGAGGAGAAACTGCGCCAGCATTCACGGCCACCAACCTCTGGGTCCGTAGAGGCAGGGATGCGTGCCCCCCTGGGTCGCGCCGCCAGATGACGACTCCTGAACTCCCACACCCGCTGCTGCCCGTGGCTGTCCGCGCCCCCCACAGTCCGTCCAGACCTTCGGCCGCAAGAAGAATGCCGTGGCGGTTGCCCACTGCAAGCGCTCCCCCAAGGGCCAGGGCATCATGAAGCTCAATGGTGCGTGCGTCCCTCGGGCGCCCTGCGCGCCTCACATGCCCCCCTCCCCCACGGGAGCGGCCCTCATCTCCCCCATTCCCTTCCATTCACCGGCAGGTTCGCCCCTCGAGTTTGTGAAGCCCGAGGCTCTGCGCTTCAAGGTGCTGGAGCCCATCGCCCTGCTCGGCAAGGAGCGCTTCTCCCAGCTGGACATCCGCCTGCGCGTGAAGGGCGGCGGTCACGTGTCCCAGGCCTACGCCCTGCGCCAGGCCATCGCCAAGGCCATCGTGGCTTACTACCAGAAATGTGCGCCCCCCCGGCCCCCCCCCGGGCCCCCCCCTGGGGCTGCTCCCCCCACCCATCTTGAGCTTACTTACGTTTGCCAGTATGCTACCAGGGCAACAGTATTGAACATCAAGCTGCTGCCATCTTTGCGACCTGTATCGGCACTGTTAGTCTGTTTGAGTATGGAACATTACTCATTATTGGTCAATGGAGATTACTGGCTGTATTTGGATGTGCAACTTGACTTTCCTGGCGATGCAAATGACACCGTAGAATGGCCATTGTGCAGCAAACGTGGGTGAATGCCAGGCCTCTGTCTGGAAAGTGCACGCACTGATGCATGGCCACGGCTCTTGGGTGCTCGCAGACGTCGATGAGCAGTCCAAGAAGGAGATCAAGGACATCCTGCTGGCGTACGACCGCACCCTGCTGGTTGCCGACCCCCGCCGCTGCGAGCCCAAGAAGTAACCCCCCCCTCTCTCTCCTGCAAAACCCTCCTCTCGTCCCGCGTGTGCAAGCCTCTGGCGGGCGCGCCCATTTCCTGACATGTGTCTGTCCCCGGCAGGTTCGGTGGCCGCGGCGCCCGCGCCCGCTTCCAGAAGTCCTACCGTTAAGCGGCTCCTCCTTTCAGGGTGTCTGGAGGGACCGCGGGCTGGGCTCTGCTCTGCAGGGCTTCAGAAGGGAATCGGGATCGCCCTGCCTGAGTGCGCTCAGCTGAGTAATACAATTGAGACCTCGTGCATCGCCATCGTGTCATGCATCAACGTGCACACATACACTGAGGGTAGCGAACAGTCTGTCGCTTCCGGGCATCACATGCCTGCATCAATTTGTGGATTACAGCAAACATAATTTAAAATTTGAGCAAAGGTAGTCGCTACCGGAATGATGAGAGACCGTTTTCGTCTCTGAACCGCAACTCGGAAATCCGACAACGTACGGACCTCCGGACACCTTGTGCCCGCCCCTCCCGCGGAAGATAGCCACTCCGGACCGAGACCACAGACAGCCCCCAAGCTTACAGTCTGTGCTACTTATGCGTGAATGTTGCGACTGGTATTCCACCTGCCGTGACACAATACCCACAATAGAACCCCCAAGTCCGCGGTTTATTTTTCCGGCACCGGTAAACATGTTCATTATTTTGTAACTGTCTGCTGTGGGAAATAATGGTGAGAGTTTGGAGACCCGTGCACGATGCAGCCGAGATGGGGTTCTCTCGGGTGTCCTGTCTGCCTGTGCCATGAGCGGCCCCCATCACTGATACACTACTCGTCTGACATGCAATTTGGGGACCTGGATGCTGTGTTTTCATCCCTTTCCCGTAGCTAAACAAACATAAAAGCTGAATGGTATGATGCTTGAAAGTGTCCTTCCCAGTTTCTTGGCCTCGGTGGCATTCAGTGGCTGTGCCCGCTGCCCTCTTCCCCTCTGCCTCCGCAATGCCGTGTGCAAGCGCAGCACAGCTCCCTGTTGCCTTGCCAATCACGAAGACGACGCCTCTGCAACACACTACCGATCCCATGACCCTCTTCATTTGTAATACAGTCATGATGTTAAATGAAGTTCTCCACAGGGGCACACGCAAGTGCAGCTGTTGCGACAGGGAAATTCAGTAGCACTTTTCCTACGCAGAAAAGTGTGCCTCCGTTCCACATTGGTTTGCCGCGTAACAAAGATGACCGGCCCCACGTACATGTGAAATGCAACCGCGCTCGCACTTGTGTCGTGACACCGCTAGGCGGACATAACTGGCAAAATGCTACCCCGTGGATGATGTGCTTTACACCAGCCCAACTCAGAAGTGAGATTCGGGGTCACGCAGGAAGGGCAGGCGCGGAGATAGGCCTTCACAAGTGGCAATATGAGTAGTGGGGGCTACATCACTGGCAATGATCACGACCATGGTTGCTGAGCATTGCGAGAGTGAATCGCTGGCTTGGGGATACTGCAAGGTTCTGTTGCTGCGGCAGGAATGGGCTGGTTACGGGGAGGGGCGATTGTTCAGGGTGTGTTTTGTACACGTGGGAACAGCACAATGTGGCACGCTGCTGCATTATGGTGAATTAGCAGGACAGTTCTAGGTGGTATCCTCGCAGGTAGACAGCCGAGGTCTACCATGGGCACACAGCAGGCACTCCAAGTATCTGTTTGGCGAGACTGCCTCAAGAGTGAGAATAGCCTCTGTTTGATACATCCTCTCAAGCAGAGCTCCCCCCCCAAAACACACGCCTTTCTATGTCAACTTTCAAGAGGTTGGTTTTGAAGCTGCTAGACCTGCACTACGCTGCGCTGATGGGCTAGGCCATTTGGCGCTGATGTGCACATTCTATGTCTAGCAGAATGGGCGTCTGACACTCTCCATGCCACGGTTTAGTCACTCACCACCAAACAAGGAAATGTATGCAACGCGAGCATTTCTGCGAACAGCAACCACCATGCTGCTGCCTGCAGTCACATCGATCATTAGCACGCAAGTTCTGAAAGGCAGCTGGCCTAGGCTTTGCGGCTGTGAATTACATTGACAGTCACGTCTTTTCCGGCAGTGTCTCAGAGCTGGTGCCTGTAGGTAGATCGCTGCTACCTACTTTGCAACATGAATTGGTTCTAAAGAAAGGGTATTCAAACGCTGCATTGTGATGCCTTTCTTTATGTTTGAAGTGCACAGAACGCATTTCAGCGCATTATGATTGCGCATGGCGTATGATAGACCAGTCTATCCCAATATGTACAACACAATCAGCTGTACTTGTGATTTCTTTGCACATAGTTCCAACTACAGGTAGGGGAACAGCTTCTTGGTCGGGCCGGCAAGTTTGTGCTCCAGCAAGTTCTGGAGCAGGTGAAGCCACACCTCATACATGCCACCAGGAGTCATACAGAAGTGCGTGCAGTCGGCCTTCTTCCGGCCGTTCAACACCTGGGGGTGAGCCTGCGGCAGCATGGCGGACACGTTGAAGACGTCCAGGACTGGCATGTCAAGACCGTACAGCGCTGCATGCGCCTCCTTGTTCCGCAGGTTGAAGATTTTCATCTCCCTGTGGCCATAGCCTTGGCACTGGTAGTCCCTGGCCTGTCTGAGGCTCCTTGCTTGCGTCCTGTTGAGGGGGTACAGACCGCCCGGGGAGTTCGCAAAGTGCTGCGCGCTGGAGGTTCGCCATATGAACTGAGGGATCGGCCGCTGCCTTTTCGCCACATCTTGCAGCAGGAAGCGGAAATTCATCACCGCCGCACGAGCCTCCAGTTCCCCGTTGTGGTGGAGGCCGACGTTGGCAAGCACGAGGTCATCGCTGCGCAGGCTGTTGAAGACGGCCACGTTGAGGGGGCTGACTACGTTGTCCCAGGCCGCGATATAGCATAGCTTGGCCGTGGTTCCTTGGATGAAGTAGCAGTATTTATCCAGATCGTCTACCAGCTCGAAGCACTGATGCGACAGGTGCCCCCAGGCGTGCTTCGCCACCCGGTAGGTCTCCTTCCTGTTGGTGCCGACGTGGATGTGCGACGAGATGTTTATCTTCTGGAGCTCGCACTCCGGGTGCTGCGGGTACACAAGTTCGGGCAGGTGCTGCTCTGATTTTCCGGCCACAACCCGGCGGCCGATATACTGGAAGAACTGCCGGCTGACGGAGTCTCCCCAGAGCACAAGCCGGCGCCCCTTCAGGCTGTCGATAAAGCGTTGCGTATCCAACGCATCTAGACTGCAGCCGTCGGGCACAAACTCAAGCGCGGACTGCTTCTCGCAGTGCTCCGACTTGGAGTACAGTCCTTTCGAGGTCGGCAAATCGGCGACCTCCTCGCTCACCTTTTCGGCCGCACGCACCTCGCCTGGCGGCCCGTACCACAAGTACCTCCCGTCGAAGCAGTTTTTCCCGGAAATCTGCCTGACGCCAGTGAACACCACGAGCAGAAGCAGAAGCGCGCGGGCATCCATTGTGCGCTGTCTACCCCTACCGCCGCCGCACGGATTTTGCATATGCTGTACCCACGGCAGCTCCGGCGCGTCGTCTCGAATGGACCAGGGCGTCTTGCCTCCGCCGGCGCAAGTATAGCCAACGCAGGCCAACTCTCAGCAATGCCGCCCAAACGGTGTCCGAAGACGCCTTTGCCTGTTGTCTGTGTGGCTAGCTATATATTTCAGATTGGACTCCCTGGGTCTCCTTGACCTGGCCTTGGTGGCCAGCGCCGAAGAGCAGCTGCCAGCGCTGGAGGCGTTCCGCGGTGAGAGGAAACGCAAGTATGACCTCGCCACGGAGCTCCAGTGCAACCTTTGACGACAGCTGTGGACCTGAGTGCACGCAATTTTGCTGACGTCGGGACTGGCAGGGTCAGTCAGGTGTAGCTAAATGTGTGCGGCTGAGCGCCTCGCGGTCACCACAGGGTACGGGTAGGTGGCACTAACACTCATCGTCCGCCGTAACGCCCGCCTCGCGAATCAAAAACCTCGGAAGCCATGATGCGCGGGCCTACTGCGGCGTGTTGAGTCGTGACGACTGCGGGCGGTGTAGCGACTACCGGCGGGACCCGGCAGATACCGGGCAGGTACCGAGTCCGTACAGGTTCTGCTGGTACGGGACTACGGAACTAGTATAAAGCAGGCGGAGCCCAGGTACCGCCCTGCTTCTACAGTTATTTTAACGTACCGTTGATTAAAACGAGTCCTGGTACGACTCGTACCCGTACCCGCACATATACCCGTACCCGTACCCGTATCGTACCCGCGGGTGTTTTTTTCCGTCCCCGGGACAGGACTGGCAGTGAAACCCTTGCAGCGTCTCTACGACGGCCGTACGTTTTGGCAGCAATCCAGTTACGGAAAGCCCTGGGTAGCGACGCTGCGTTATAGCCATCAAGCAAATTGCCGAAGCATTCTGCAAGACTAACTAGAGGCCAGTGATGGAATTTCCAACACTGTTGGATCACCTACCCACCGTAAAAAACACTGCCATGAAAATACCCGGCACTGACCACGAAAGGTCCGCCCTACCCGTTTGGGCGTTGGCCGATTCGAGTAATGCGAGTTGGGGCAAGCCCAAAACCGCGGAGCAAAGCATTTCGGGAGTGCGATACATGTGCAACAAAGAAGGCGGGGTGTGGCCTCGTGCGCGTCGATCCGCCAGAACGCCGTGTGTGCTTTTATTTGCTGCTTGCTCATACGTACGGGTACTACGACTGCTCCACAACCGCACTATACTACTGCACGGGCACACCGGAAAAGCCAAGCAAGCTGCTCGATCGACACAGACGCGAATGTGGACTCTGTCCGACGAGTACCGATGGGTCCCGGACGACGACTTGTTCACGTCTAACTACGTACGTTGCGTATGGATGTCTCGGTAACATGAATTGGTTTTGAAACATGGGGGTTTCCTGACCTTCATCGCCATGCCATGGATGATTTGGCGACTTTGGGACATGTGAGACTTGGCGAAAAAGCAAAAGATATCAAGAATAAGGGCCTAGAGGGCGCCATTCCCAAAGACTTGAACTCCATCACAGATGAAAATGAAAAAGCCCGCCAAAAACGTGCCTACCTTCCGGACATTTCCCCTGCGGAGGCCATGGCCTCGGCCGATAGGCACATGTTCTTGAAGACGAACGAGAAGACCATATATAGCGGAGACGCACGTGCGAGAGGGCGGGGTTTTAGGGTTTAAGAAAAGCACAACATATCCGGGCGCGTAGCACCGAAACACACGGGGCACCTGGAAAAAACACGTGTAGCCTTTCTACCTTGTGATGATGTACTCCGCCTCCTCTGCCTGATATTCTCCCTCATCCGCCTGCGGCTGACGCGCCCAACTATCCACTAGGCATCCGTAGTGAGAGAGGTCCGGGTCTTGTAGAACGGGAACCAGGTCGGGGTATGCACATCCACGTAGGGACCACATGTAGCAACTACAAGAACTAGAGCGAAAAACTATTGGCCGCGTTCAGCCAGACAAGTGTTCTCGCCAAGTCCCATGATCACACGAGTTCGGTCATGCGCCGCTCGGCGACGAATGCGCGGAAGCGCCACTACGCCAAGGCTTGTTGCCGCCGCTGCCCGCCTCGGCCCGGAGCCCTGAGCAACAATAATTGCGGCATCAAGGTAGTACTTCCACTTCAACGCCCTATATCCAACACCACGGGGTCACCGGCCTCAACCGCCGCCGCCACCATCCGCTCATTCACGCAGCGTTGTGCCTCCGCCCACGCTTCTTGGAAGTCGATAGGCACAACCGTCTCCATGGACATCTCCGCCGGCATGTGCACCATGTCCATGTCGGAGAGGTGATCCACCGCACCCCACCCCACCCCGCCGTCGCCGGCTAGAGATGGGCGAGTATAGGGGGGGGGGGGGGGGCGGCGGATACCGAGCTCGTGAGGCCTGGCTACCGGGGCGGCCGCCCGGTGCACCCAACTCTGGCGGCGCGGGAGCAACAACCTCTGGCTGCGGCGTCGATCCTCGGCGCCCAGCACGCGGCGCCCGCCGCGATTCCAGTGACTGAATTAAAGTGCGTCGGCGATTGTCCAAGTCGCCGCCGGCGCTCCTCCACGCCACGCCGGCCCGCTGCCGTGTAGCCCGGAATGCAGTCGGGCGAGAGCATCGAGGCCGCGGTGAGCGCCAGGACGCGGTTGCCACCGCGCGGCCGCGGCTGGGGCCGCTCGAAGACTTTCTGGCCGGTCGGAACGCCGTCGTCATGGCGTTGCGACGCGGCGGGCCCCGAAACCGCGACGGCGTTAACGACTCCATGTGGCAGGCAATGATTACATGCTGACTAGGTATGCACGCGACGTGGTACGCTAATATGTTGACCCAAAGTTTGGTCCAATCCTTATTAATCCAGAGTCGCGAAGGCCCCGCAATAGTCGCTATCTTCTTCCGGCGCCTGCTGGTGGACGACCTAAAGTATTGTAATCCGCAGTCCTTATTGATGGTTTTCGCGGAACACGTACTAACCACGCGCGAGCGGTACGCGTACCGCAGAAATCTGCCCCCCCATCGGCCGACCGACCTCGGTCTGACCGATCAGGATGGGCGATAGCGCTTGAACTGTGATTCAAACCCGATGGGTTTGTCTTTTTGGTTACAGGGAGAGCGTCCAGAGAATGCACGCAACCCGATGGGTCGAAGGATAGAAGACGCTTGCGTAACGCGTAACGCTAAATACTCGCACCAGAACGTGCCACGTCGATCGAAGCGTCACCGGAGCGTCACTTCCCGGCGTGACGAGTATTCCGGAATACTCGTCACAAACCGTAACGGATACTTTTTGGGGCAAAATTCGAAATGAAAAAAGTCCCCCAAAAAACGTTACGCGTAACGCCTGTATGACCCCGCGGCGCGGCTTCGCGTCGCACAATGCGCAAGATCCACAGCCACCGCCGCCATGATCGGGCAGTATGACCCCACCCGTAGTACTACCGCCGCGCGCCCCGGTTTTGCCGGATCGTATGCTGCGTCTAGGCGGCGGTGAACTGAGAGGACAGGGGGCGAGGATCAGCGTCTAGGGAACCGGAGTAGGCGCGGGCCCGCCGTTCTCGGCCGACCGCCGTTGGTGCCGCAGACTGCCGCTAAGCGCGAGTGGAACTACCGTCCCCTGTGCCACGAGAGGACATAGTGACTACCCGGTATCAGCGGGTAACGGGTAGCGGCGGCGGGGGTGGGTCAGGTGGCAGTGGGCAGTGGCCAATCGGGGGTGGACTCGGCTCGCAATGCCGCTGTTGAGAAATAATAAAATAATAAGGTATGCCCCCCTGGCCGGCCTACCTAGAAATAGTGGGGGGGCGCCCCCCGCGCGCAGCGCGGGGGGCGCCCCCCCACGCGCCGGGCGCGGAGCGCCCGGCGCCACTCGAAGGGGGGGGTCTTGGGGGGGGGCCATCCAGGGCCCCCCCCCAGAAATTTTTTGGATTTTACGGTTAAAAGTGAGTTGTTCCTTAATAAATTTGGTATTCGAGCGCCTGTCTGTCCGCGAAACAACCCTAAGACTATTCAAAGAAATCGGCTCAGATATTTGGCAGCAATGTAAAAAAAAATCATTTACATGAACGACAATCATCACATGAAGGACAATTTTGACTCTTCAGCCATGCGCCTGTCAACTACTTCAGAGACGTCGGTTGTAAGATATCTTTGCTTCTTATCTGTGGACAAAAATCTCACAATGCCGCTTTGTTGAGTTACTTGCCCATACAACCGAAGAGCATCTTTTATGAATTGGTCAGATCGAGTTGGGGAAGGCATGTTGAAATGCACAATTGACTCATATGCATACATGGCGAATGACAACCCACGCTGTCCGACAGCATGCTTGTCAACAAAGCCACACATTGCCTCCACAACAGCTTCATTTGCAGTTTTCAGGACAGTCATGCAGTAAATGTGTAAAGCCGGCTTTGCACCTTCGTAGAACTTGCTGTCCGTCAGGACTTGTTCTTGAATGACGGTGCCCGACACATTGACATTACAATCTTTGTCATGCCATTTGTGCCGTGACTCCTCAGAGTCTGCCCCTGCATAAAAGCTGGTGACATCCTCATGCAAGCAGCGGGCCAAGTTTTGCAGAGCTGTCCAGGAAGCCTCCCATGGCTCAACATTCACACCAGCCGCACTTACCCATATCCATACCTGACGGAATGGCTGCTTCACCTCTGCATCCATATATTGGGCTAGAGACGAATATCCTGGAAATGATTTCCTGCAATACAATCTCAAGTCCAAGCACTTTGCTGCAACAGCAATCATTTCATGCTCATCATCAATGAACCTCACCTGAAAGAAATGAACTATGTTATCGATCCAATCAGCAATGAAATGCTGGAGATCAGTGTAGGCTTGAGCCTGCGTGCATTCTGGGTTGTCAGCGGGGAACGTCGCGCAATGGATGGCCAGGCGCTCCCCAAGCAGCTCCCCTGATTTCAAGAACTCAGCATATGTGGCAGTGCCCTCCGCAGCCTGGCCATGCACGCGGCGATGCAAGAACGGAAAATGTTCTTCACTGAAACCTTGCTCCAACCTGAGCGCATCTCTCATGTCAAGCATCTCATTAAAGAATCGATTCTCATCATCTATCAATTCCCATGGGATGGTATTCACCGTTTGCATTTCCAAACTCAGATTCATGCACTTCTCAAGCAGGGGGACAAGGCAAGTGACCTCAGCCATAAACCAATAATTCAGTAGGCCGTTATCAAGCCAACCCTGCATTTTGACTCTCTCTTTCTCTGTGACCTTAGGACCAGCAATTTTGTCACGTATCCCTTTCAACAACACAATATAATTTCTGACAAAATTCTGATACACTTTGTGCTCTGACTGTGCAAATCTTGTGTCACAGAAGCGCTTAAGTGCATACAATAATGTGTCCATGTCATTTGCAATGTCCAGCAGGCTTTCGTATCCCTGGCCATAGCTGAACTTTGTGTAAATATCAGAAATGAGCTCAGATATTTTGGCGTACCACTCAACGCTGGGCAGCTCTCCTTCCTCCCTAGCTGAGGCAGCTCCTGTTGCAGCCCCGCTCTCATTTGCTGGAGCTTCGCTTGCCTCGTCCCCATCCTCACCAACTACACCCTCCTCCTGTGATGTGTGATGTGATGGCAGGGCAGGTTGTGCAAACATGGGTGCAGGCACAACTCCGCGTGTGAGGTGGTGAGCACTTTGCTGAAGTGACTCTTCCGCCCTCCTGGTCGGTCGCCGGGCGCGGGCTGTCCGGCGCAGCTGTTGGCCAGTTGGGGCGGCACTGTCCGCCTGCTGCACATTAGGCTCTGGCTGGCTGGCTGAGGCGGCAGTGTCCATGGCCGCCGCCTGCTCATCACCCTGCTCCTGGCTGGCTGGGGCAGTAGTGCTGGGGGAGCCAGGGGGCGGGATGCGGCGGCGTGGCGCAGCCACTTCTATCTGGCGGGCGACAGATGGCTTATCCTTACGGACGTCGCCAATGGTTAGCTCCAACCGGTGGGCTGCATCCCATGTGCATAGCAACCATGCCATAATGATGCTCACCTTATCGATGTCATCCCTGTCCTCCTCCGGTAGCAAGTGCTTTGCCAACTCCTCCGCCACATTATTGGCCAAATACTGGCCATCGGCAGCAAAACCCACTAATTGTTGCCTTAGCTCCTCTCGGGTGAATTTCAATGTTTCATACATGCAGGTCTCAATCAACTCATCTGCAAGGCCTTTCCCAGAGCCATCCTTTGCCAATATATAATCCACAAAGGCTGACTTGATGATGCCTTTATCAAAGAACAACAACCCAACAGCTTGGCCAGTGCGGCTTTGCTCTGTCACTTTATCAGCAGTGCTAGCAAAAACACGTGGCTTGCCTGTGGCAGGATCAACCTCTTTGAGGTAGTCGCGGATACGGGTTATGGTCAATTCATATAATGATTTCACCATACCTTTCATAAACTTCTCGGAATGGTTGAACCTGCCCACACGGCCACCCATCTTGTAGAAGTCCACCACTTTGCGCTCAAAGTCCTGCCGCGAGCCAGCTTCCCTGATGGTTTGCAAGACAAGCCGCACCAGATTTTCACCGATGTTGCGGCTGCGTTGCGCTTCGCTCTCCAGCTCCGCTCTCATGTCCTTGGCTCTCTTGTGGGTGGCTGACTGGGTGTGAGCCAGCCAGTTCTGCTTGATTCTGTGTACCGGCAAGGCTGAGACCTTGAGTGTTTTTTCACCCTCCTTGCCTTTGCGAGCCCTGAGCTGACTGCATAAAGGACACACAGCGCAGCGCTTCCCTTTCTCGTCCTGCACCAACAGAAAACCAAACTGCTCTGCCATGGCCTCTATCTTTTCTGACCGCACTGCCTTTGCGTATTGATCGCGGTCAGTGATTTCATATCCTTCCTGCAATTGCTCCTCGCCAGTGTCCATAACCATATCAATAACACGCTGCACGTCTGACTTAGTAGCCATGTCTTTGCCAAGGGACGCGGCCGCCTCGGCTGCCACTGCCTTAGCCACACGTTGTATGAACTGCTGCGCACTCTCCGCTGTAATCTCTGCGCCGTTCTCCCCGAACAGTGCGTTGCACATCTGTGCAATGTCGATATATTCGGCGCTCCCGCCTCCGTCCGTGCTGGCAGTCCTGGCGCCTGCCTGACCTGGCTCCGACGGCGGCGGAACGCTCGGACCTGCTCGGGTCGGCGGTTGCGGCGGCTGAGGCTCTCGTGCCGTCTGAGATGGCAAACCTCTGACCTGAAATAGGGTAGTCTGCCCTGGCGGTGGCGCTCTAGGCAGGTCCTTCACGTTGGGAGGGTCCGCCCCGTGTTCCCTGCGGTAGTGGGACGCCCACTGGTCAGGCTTGTCGGCTCTGGCGGTGTATCCGCAACCAGAAACGCCACACAGCTTCTTTGGCCGCAGCGCCGCCGCGCGAGGCACGTCGTCCCCTGCGATGTTGCTTCGCTTCCGCGTCATGTTTGCAGCAGTGCAGCAAAAAGTCGGGCGGGCTGGCGCTGAGTCGCTGACTGGGCTCTATGCTGGATTGCTGGCGCCGGAATCTGGGAAAGGTCAACTGTTGCTGCGTACCGGTAGTGTCGTCGATGCTGTGTCGATACAGATGTGACGACGCGACGCGACGATGACTTGACTGATGCCTCGTATACCGCCAGGCGTACGCTGCAAAACATACGCGCTACGCGCTGCCAAACATACGCGGCCAGTGCCCCCCTGCGCGTCTGCAATTCAGGCAAAGTACACGGGCAGGGGGGCACGGGGGGCAGGGCACCGCGGGTCTTCCGCGCATCTGCCACTATAAAACGCCACTGTTTTTCGCCATCTTTCACGTTCATACGCGATGCTGCCCCCCTGGCGCCCCCGCCCTGCCCGGCAGGGCATCAAGGATGTGGTTACTACCCTCAACACGGATGCAAATTGATCTTATGCACGTTAAATTTGCTGATGCATCACTCGTCACGGAAAGTACTCGTATACAACTGTTACATCGGCAAGGATTACATCGGAAATATGTTCCGCGCTATCTACGAATAGTATAATCCTTACTCTAGATGCCAGTAATCGTTAGTCGTCCCGGGCCGGAGCAAAAATAAAAACACAAAAGAAGACGCAAAAGAAACTCCAGCAAGCCCGCAAGGCAGCCATTCAGTTTCGCCCAATCGCGGAATCGCCCCCCTGCCTGCCGCTGAGGCCGCTGGCCCACCCCATGCCCCTCAGCCTCTGCCGGTGTGCCCAAGCCGCCAGACGCCCCCCTCTGTGCCCCCCCTGCCCCAGGAAGGTCTGCTGTGCCCCCCGCATACCCCACCCCCCGAATACCCACTATTTCTAGGTAGTGTTGACCGGGGCGCGGCAGCACGGAACCCCCGGCCCGCGTGACGCGTGGGCGGCATGGCAGTGAGTCGCACGAGCGTCTGTTCTGAACTAGTTTATGTGGTTTCTCTACCTGTACCGAGATAGCCCTGGCGCGGCGCCCGTAGCGCGTGTGTGCGCGCGCACGATTGCGGGGGCCGGTCAGAGCCACCACCTGCCTTCACGGCGGACCGACCGGTCACTCTCCTTTGCTGTGGCACGCTCCATCGAGCGCACCACAGCAAAGTCGCGGCAATTTTGCCGCGCAGGGTGCCGGTCTTCCGCCATCGTACCATGTACGGTGAGCGACGCCTTTCGGGCCCCCCCCTGGGAGAAACCAGTTAGGGTTAAATGTACACCCGTTAGGGTTTGTGTGGTTAATGTACGCGCGCCGATTACTCGCCCAACGCGAGAGGACGAAGCTGCAGCGCTTCCCCATTCAGTGGAACAAGGTCCAAGACCTTCGACCAGTGTCGACCAACAGTAACCCCTGGCTGCCCCTTCCCTTGTGGGCATGGCTCGATCCGTACTGGCCCCTACTCGGCGTAGGTGTCGCGATGCGCTCCGACTGGGGCGTATGCCGACGCACGCCCGCCGTCTAGTACAGATTCGAGTACAAAGTGACAGTACACTGCCAGTGGCCAAGCCAGCGCCCAGTGGCACATGGCTACTCCCACGCCGCGGCACTCCTACTGTGCCGCGCACCGTGGACCCTGACGCCGACGCGGAGAGGGCCAGCAGAGCGACAGGGCGCTCTGCTCGCCCCCCTCGCGACATCCATCGCGCCAATTCCTGTACTCCCGACTCCCCCTTTATGAGACATCGCGTCCGTCGTAATCTCGGCAACTGGCAAGCCGCTGGCGCAAATCGCAGTGTTCTCAACTGGATTTCCCGAGGTGTACGCGTTCCTTTCTTGGACGGCTTGCCCCACCTTCTTTTCATCAGGGGGGGTCAATGGGGGATGGTACTCCTGCTCAACTGGAGTTTATGGACGGTGAATTGGCTCGCTTCCTGGCCGTTGGGGCCTGGGAGCGAGGCTACTGCGCAAAATGGGTGTCCCGGCTGTTCCTGGTTCCTAAGCCTGGAACAAACAAATGGAGGCTCATCATTGACCTTCGCCCCCTGAACCGCTATTGCGAGACGCGCGATCTTTCGTTTGAGACGCTTTCGCATTTACGCAACCTGGCGCGCCCTGGGGACTACATGTTGCAGATGGACCTGCAGGACGGGTTTTACGCGGTTGGAATCGCCCCTGAGGAAAGGGCATTTTTCACTGTCGATTACCGCGGCACTCTGTACCGACTGGCTTGGCCTTCCCATGGGCTGGTCTCTGTCCCCCTATTACTTCTGCCAATTCACCAACGTCCTCACTAGGGCATTGCGTCGTAACCCGGCTGAAGTAGACGGCACACCTATTCCCCGACGATTTGGCCTGCGCATGTTGCCCTACATGGACGATTTCCTGTTTCTAGCTCGGACTCAGGCTGAGGCCATTTGGCAACGTGACTACATCGAACGCCACCTCTCGGGCTTTGGTCTGCTGCGCAACCCCAACAAGGGCGTGTGGGAGCCCACCCAGAAGCTCGTGCACCTGGGGTTAGAAATTGACACATCGGGGTCACCTACTCTTCGTGCGCCCGCTGAGAAACTCGCCAACATTGCTCGCGCGGCCAAACGCCTAATCCAACGAGCAAAACGCGATCGTCGGTGGTTGCCAGCTCGCGAGTTGGCCGCTCTCGCGGGCAAATGCCAGTTTCTCTACTTGGCCATTGCCCCTGCCCGTTTCTACCTTCGTGAGCTGCATGATGTGCTCAAGACGCGCGACTCTTGGTCCGGCCGCGTCAAGCTTACCCGCCAGCTCGAACGCGATCTGCAATGGTGGGTGGGTGTGCCCACCCAACACAACGGCCGTCCCATAAACCGGCCCGTCGAAACCGGATACCTACACGTCGACAGTTCGTCGTACGGCTGGGGTGCCGTTTTGAACGAGCACCATGAAGCTCGGGGTTTTTGGTACGACGATGACCGCAATGCGCACATTACCCTGAATCAAAGAGCTCAAAGCCGTCCGCTTGGCTATTGAGTCCTTCCTCCCCATGCTCCAAAACCGCCACATCCGCTTGCACGAGGATAACCAAGCAGTTGTCGGCGTCCTCGCTAACCTCACCTCTCGCTCTCCACGCCTCATGACTGAGCTACGCAAAACGTGGTACCTCATGGACACGCACGGCATCACCCTTTCCGTGCGCTACATCCGTTCTGCGGCGAATATCTGGGCTGACCGCCTTAGTCGCGAGGTTGATTGCGACGACTGGCAGTTCAACCCTCGTCGGTTCGCCTCGCTCACTGCTAAATGGGGCGCCTGCACCATCGACCGCTTCGCGACTTCTGAAAACGCCCCCCTGCCCCGCTACAACGCCCGCTGGCGTGACCCGCGGTGCGAGGCCGTCGACGCCCTGCGCCTCTCCGACGCTGCATGGCGTTGCGAACGTAACTGGTGTAACCCTCCGTGGAACCTCATCGGCGATCTAGTCTCCAAACTTGAGTCTAGCGGTGCCCCAGCCATCGTCATTGTTCCCTACTGGCCTGACAAAGCTTGGTACCAGCTCCTCTCGGAGATGTGCTCCGACATGCGCTCTTGGAAGCCGCGCCACGACCTCTTCATTCCTGGCCGTACCAGCGACCGCCTTCCTGTGGGCGCACCCCGCTGGCCTGTCGTCGCCTTCAACATTCCCGCCCGTGACCCCGGCCCGTGGCCTGCTGCGCCCGGCATTTTCTAGTCGGCAAACCAGACGATCCTTGTGAAATGTTCTAATTAAACTAGTTTATGTGGTTTCTCTACCTGTACAAGATAGCCTTGGCGCGGCGCCCGTAGCGCGTGTGTGCGCGCGCACGATTGCGGGGGCCGGTCAGAGCCACCACCTGCCTTCACGGCGGACCGACCGGTCACTCTCCTTTGCTGTGGCACGCTCCATCGAGCGCACCACAGCCCGCCCAACCCTCCCTGGCTGTGGGATTGTATGCCTGCAAATTCCTGAGTATCACAACCTGTAACCAGACCTGGCATTCTTCGGCAAACCAGACGATCCTTGTGAAATTGTATTATCTCAAGTACAATCGGTGATCGATCGATTTAGCGGAGAGCGTAAAATTTGCAGCCAATCATATCGCAGTTTTCGCAGTATGTCGCTGCGTTACGCGTTTCGCTAGCGTCTTCTATCCTTCGACCCGACCATACTTCTAAATTCGACTCTATACTTCGTGTTCTCCACTGTGCTTATTAGAGATAGCAGGTCCTAAGAACAACTGAGTCTGAGCGAGTGGCGGGTGCAGTAGACTAGACGTTGTCATCAATTTTAATTTCTGACCGACCAGGAACACTTCTTAATTAACAGGCTTAGACCTTAATTAAAATATCAGTATTATAAGGATAATTATGTAGCGACAAATCTGCCACCCGTGTATACATGCAGCATTCATTGTACAACTACAGTAGCGATAGCGACCATACATATGAATTATAGACCAGATTCTTGATGTACAGGGTACGTGTAACTGGGGGGGGGGGGGGGGGGGGGCGGGAGGGGGTCTCCGCCGGCCTCGTCTGCGAACTGGGAGCGGATCGGTGACCACCCGGCCTGCCGGATGACCACCTCATCCAAGCACACATCACGACACGAGGCCGCAGTCGTAGCGAACTGATAGCAACTGTCTGAGCGGAAGTTGGACTACCCGACCCCATTTGATTTGACGGCTGGGAAGCAGGTGACGGCTGCTTGACATCGGACTGCTGTCATATGTTGGAAACAGAAACTGGGCCACCGACGGGGGGGGGGGTGGGGGGGGGGGGGGGGGGGGGGGGGGCTCACTGGGTGCGCGTGCTGAGCAGCGAGTTACTCATGGCTGGCGATAACACTGTATACCGGAATAAGCAGTCCGCAACTTATCTGCGAGTGGTCCGTTGAAAGAGCTAGGCTGCCGCGTGATGTGTGTACAAGCGCTGACAGGCACGCCATGCGGCTGGCCGCCCCTGCCGCCTGCGCAGGGGCGCTGCAACGTTGCTGGCGTTTGGGGGTCATCTAGAGCGCGGCGGCATGGATGACCCCGTGCCCAGCGGGACCAGCGCCGCGGAGGCCAGGGCGGACAAAGTCGTCGGTGCAGGCGTGGGTGAAGGCGAGGGCGCGTCCCTTTTGGGTTTGCCGGCTCTGCCTGAAAGGAGTGCGCACCGCGGGTCTGGCGACGCGGCAGCTGCCGGCCAGGGGGGCGCGGTGCAAGAGGCAGCCGCGGCAGCCGGCGCTCCCGATGCGGGTGCGGGCAGCGACGGTGAGGCGGGGGCGCAGGCCACGGAGCTGTCAGGGAGGCGGCGCGGCTCGAGCGAGCACACCGTCAAGTTCCTGAGCGATGTGGACCGCCGGGAGTCGATATGGACGCCGGAGCCCTCTGCGCCGCCGCGCCCCGAGGAGCCGAGCACCTCAGGTGGTCCGCACCTCCCTCCCTCAGTATATCCACGCGTAGCCCAGCCCTGCTCTCCTCCTTCACGCTGCTGGATTACCCTATCGGAGAAAGGCCACCGCTACATGATGATTGTTTTGCCGTCTTGGTCATTATTTCATAGGTGTTGCCGCATTGTGAAGAGGGCCGCATGGATGGGTATTGTGACGATTGTACGGGCTTTAGGGTCCAATAGAAGTGACGAAATAAGAACGTAAAGACCTGAAAGAGATCGAAAGCCCAACAGAAGAGACTCGATGGCATTACCAGGACCAAGACGAGCGCATACTCCATCGTCTTCATTCTCACAAAACGAAAACTGCCGGCTGAAAAAGTGGGGAGGTAATGGGTGTGCGGCAGCCCATGAAGCCGCTGTCTTGCCACGGCCAGCTGACCGGCATGCGGCTCTGCGCGCCCGCGTGTCGCCCGGCAGAGGGGGCAGCGGGTCAGGCGGCCGTCCGCTGGCGCTCCGCCATCGACTCGGTGCGCTCACAGTTGCGCAGCGGCGAGCGGGGCTCGCTCGGCGACCGCTTCAACATCTACCCCACCGCCAACGCCAACCAGGTTGCCCCCCGCCCCCTTCCTGACATGCTACGCCATGGCGCCCCGTCCCGCACCGGCGAGGCCCCACTGCGTTCAGAATAGAATGCCTTCTCCTCCCACTATTCTGAGAGACGTCGATGTTTCGGGACACGCCCGTACCATTTCCCTCTCCCCGCACATCCCCCAAAGCCATGAATCGCCTCGCCTCATCGCATCACTCTTTCTGCGGTCTGCGTGGGGTCTTGTGCTATGCTTCGACCGTGTCATCGCGTGTCTTGCTTGGCGGGGGTCCGAAGCGTGTTTGCGCTATTATGGAACAACCCAAACGGAGGCACCGGGTCCACCACCGTGTCCATGGAATATACCAATGCAAAAAATGACAGCGGCAATACAAGTCATAGTGGAACTACGGGTCTTGGTAGCCTGAGTCATGCAGATTGTAGACCCGTGAACATCCTGTGGTGGAACCGGGCCGGATACTCAATGGGTATGAGTGCCGTAATGTACAACATAGCACCCACCCGAGGCCAGCGGCGCACCCCCGCCGCCTCTCACGCTCTCCCCCCCCCCCACCACTGACGCGCCTGATGCTCGGGTGCTATTTCGTGCGCAGGATCTCATGCCAGAGGAGGAGGCCTGGCCAGACAGTGTCATTCACCCGATGGATCCATGGTGCGGCCCGCTGAACCCCCCCCCCCCCCCCCCCCCCCCGCCTCCCCCACTGTCTCCGCCCCCTCCCCCAGCGTACCTATAAAGAGATATAGCGTGCAGCCAGGAAACACCAGCTTCACGCGGTACCATGACCTTGGTCCCGGGGTAGCTGCATCTACTTTCACACAATGCCAGTCGCTGAAGCGCAGCCCCCGGACGGATCTTCACGCACCCTGTGCAGCGCTCTCTTGGTTTTCATGGCGCCGACACCGTGCTGCAAATATGCAGTGGCATGTGCTTATTACCGGTCAATGGATAGTCTTTCAGCAGTATCAATAGAATTATAATTATAACTCTTACAAGGAATTCTTCAGGCGGTACCTCACAGGCAATGCCCGCATGCCCGCGTCCTGTGTGAACTGACCGCTTCTTTGCGCGGCACTGACCGGCAGTGTGCCCATGGAGGCAACAGTTTCAACCTGCCCAAGACTTGAAACCCGCGACCTGTATTATGGATACACATGTTGGCAATATTAGGCGTCTGATTTATGACTTCAAGATACTGTTTAACATTGACATTCGTAATGGCGTCATCGATAGTACGGGTGCCGGCACGGTGATAAAAACCCTGCGAGGAGGATCCTGTCCTGCGTGCCAGAGGTCCAATGTAGACCAAACTGAAGCGGAACCATAGCTGACGGAATAGCCACGGAATGTTCTTACCCATGGCATGCAAGCCCGATTTGAAGCTTGTTAAGGTTATTATCGGTGCGTCAAAGCAGTGTGAACACTCCTGAGGGACCATGTGCATGTGCGTCAACGAGGTGGTTGGCCGATTAGGCGGGCTCTACGCTTACCCCGTGGCCTGCGCAGCGCCGGCAAGCCTGCTGAGCACCGCCGCCGCCGATTGGCAGGTACTCCACGTGGTGGACGGTGACGGTGATTGCGTCCGCGATCACGGCGCTCACGGTGCCCGTGGACGTGGCGTTCTACCAGAGCCAGTCCGTGACGTACCGGTGAGTGACCCCACACCCTCTCTCCCCTCGGCGCCAAGCACCCCCTGCTGGCATACAGGGACGAGGCGCGCACGCTGACAGCGCGCTGCGGGGCTGCGGCAGGTTCACCGGCAACTTCCTGTTCATCTCATGGCTGGTGCTGGAGCTGGTGTTCCTGGTGGACATGATGGTCACCTTCCGGCTGGCGTACATGGACGGCCTGCAGATGGTCACCTCCAAGAGGCGCATCGGGCTGCACTACCTCAGGTCTCCTCCCGCGCCCCGCCTGTGCCACTCCTTTACTCCCCCCCCTTCCCGGCCCATCTGACCACAACGCTGGCGCGTAGGGGCGCCTTCGTCATCGACCTGCTGGCCGTGATTCCTTACGAGGTTTGCTACACGATGTTCGACACTGGCGAGGCGACCAGGCAGGCGACCAACGGCGCGCTGCAGCCGGCCTCGATCGTCCGGACGGCGCTTCCGCTGCTGCGCATTGTGCGCGCCCCATCCCCCCACCCCCATCCCTACCCTGCGCCCTTCGGGTCTGCTGCCACGAAGCCATATCCTGGCGGATGTGCCATTTAGTGTGTCGAGTCCGCTTCCCGTTGGGAAAATGTGGGGCTGTCGTGATGATGCGCATTGATGAAACCGCTGCGAGCATGCTCGCGGCAATGCCGCACTGACCTCTGCCGCACTGCCGCCCCAGCTGCGGACGTACCGCCTCTTCCAGCTGTTCACCTCGGAGCACTACAACACGGAGCTGCCCTTCACCCTGAGCACCCTCGTCCGCAACTACACGGTCGTCCTGCTGTGGACACACTTTTCGGCGTGCGTCATGTTCTACATCGCCGTCGTGCAGGGCTTTGGCTCCGACGAGTGGGCCGCCGCCACGGTGCTGCCGGACGGGAGCTGCGCCTTCCCGGACGGCAGCCCGGCGGAGGTGGAGACCTGGCTGGGCGGGCCGTGCAGCGAGAGTGTCGGCGACTCGCAGTTCGAGAGGTGAATGGCGATGCGGCCAGCCTGTGCGACCGGCCCTGCCGTCACACGGCACATCTCGCCGGATCGCCACTGGCGACGCTTAAACACATGCTGAACTCGCTGGGTCGTACCCATACTTTATGCCGGGAGGCATGACAGCCCATGTGCGGTATCACACATTATTACTGCGAGGAACACCGCCGCAGCGAATGCCCGTCCGCCCGCGCGGAAGTATAATGACACCTGGCTCTGGGGTGCCCGGGGGGGGGGGGGGGGGGTCAAGAGACGTGATGAACCCCCCCCCCCCCCCCCCCCCCCAAGTCCGGGCCTCCCCGCCCTGAGGTTGAGTGCACGTGCCCTCGCGCTGGCACGGAGTGCCAGCAAGCCTTGGAGAGAGCTATAATAATAAGAAAGCGCCGGCCATTTGCCCACTTCGAACCAAAGCAATCGATGACAAACGCACCGTATCACGGGTCTTGAAAGAACGCGCCGCGACGCACCCCTATCTTCTCTTAGGGCCGGCTTCCTTTGGTTGCGCCGGGCGTCCGCTGCGGGAGTGTGTCATTATATCTGCCCTCGCCATGCATTCATGAAATCGCCAGCTTGCCCCCTTCCCCCCCCCCCCCCCCTCCTCCTCCTCCATCCCCCGCGGCCCTCGTTCCTGCGCCGTCTTCTCGTGTCCACCTCATTCCCAATGCTACTTTCTACTGCGAACAAGTTGTATAGCGGAAAGCAAGGCGTAAATGCCCGCCGGCCCTACACTGATGAGCGCTGACCCTCGCCCCCTTCCTCCCCCACAAACCACCCCACCTTCTGCCACACAGGTACGCGGTCTCCATTTACTGGGCCATCATCACCATGACCACCGTCGGCTACGGTGACTACTCCCCGCTGGGATACGCGGAGATTGCGTGGACGGTCGTGTATGTCCTCATCAACATCGGCCTGAACGCATGTGAGCCCCCCCCCCCCCCCCCCCCCCCCCTTCCCTCCCCGAAGGTCCGTTCGGTGTGGCCATGCAGCCAGCTGATTAGCCCCGCCGACCCAGCGATGCTGCCTGTGCCCCCGCTGCGCCCGTTGCTGCGGCGGCGGCCTGACGTTGCGCCCCGTGGTGTGCCGCAGACGTGCTGGGCGGCATCACGCTGATCGCGGTCAAGGACGACGCCAACATCGTGGCGTACCGAGAAAAGTCGCGCACGCTGCGGGACTACATCAACATCCACGACATCCCTGCGGAGATCTCGACCAGCATCGAGTCGCACCTGCGGCTCCACTTTGCCAACGAAAAGGTGCACCGCACAACACAGCCCGCACCGCACCGCACCGCACGGCTGCCCCGCTGTCCCTCTCTCCCTCCCTCATTGCCATTGTGCACTGAGAGCACTGCCAACGTGATGCTGAATCGCTGCAATTGCGTAAGAGGACATCCACTTTAGCAGTCCCAACCACCTCAAAAGCCCTGAAACCTTCTTTCTATGGCCCAATAAAGGCCAAGGGATACTTAGTTTCCTTAATGCTCTAAAGTAAACTACATTCGCCATATATCAATCCTAAAATCGTACAAATTGATGGCATTGTCGACCCTACCAATTTCTTTACAAACCCTGAATCCTAAACCTAACAGAGTCGAGCTGGGCCGAGGGAGAGTATACACATTTTGAAACATGGTGCTGCAGCTCGGGCGGCTACAGGGTGATTGTTGAGTGAGGCCTACTGTGAGTATGTAAACCCTAACAAGAGCCTCCTTTTGCCGCGAAATGGAGGGAACCCTCTTAGACCCCATTCTCACTGCTCGGGGCGCATGCGCTGTGCCGCCGCCCCCGCGGCTCTTGCAGGCCAGCGACACGGAGGTGCTGTCCATCTTCCCCGCCACGCTGCGCCGCAACATCCTGCGCTACATCTACAAGGGCCGCCTGCAGAGCTCGTACCTGTACCAGGGCTGCAGCATCAAGTTCCTGGACCTGCTGGTCGCGGCCGCCAGCTTTGACCTCTTCATGCCGCAGCTGGACCTCGTCAAGTACGGCAAGCTGGTGACGGAGCTGATGATGCTGATCGAGGGCGAGATGACGTGCCACGACATGGAGGGCGCGGCGCAGAGGGCCGACGACGACAGCGGTGGCGGTGGCGGTGGTGGCGGCGGCGGCGACGGAAGCGACGGCCCCCGGGCGGGCACCATGTACGCGGTGCGCGAGGGCGAGCTGATCGGGGAGGTGGCGTTCTTCACGGAGGAGCCCGCGCAGGAGACGCTCTCCACCATCACAGTGTGCCGCGTCATGGTCATCTCGCGCATGGCGTGGATCGGCATCCTTGAGCGCCACTCCTCCGGCGCGGAGGTCATGCTGGAGAACCTGAGCCGCGGCATGGCGGAGGCGCTGGGCGGCAGCGCGGACAGCAGCGCCCAGGCAGGGGGTGCCCACCCGGCCGTCCCGCTCCTCCACCCGGCCTTCGCACGCCCCGCCGCCACACACCCCTCCGGCGCCACGGCCCTCAAGGCCCCCGATGAGCCCTCCGCCCAAGCTGCGCCCGCCAATGTGGAAGCTACGGAGGCAAAGGGGTCGACGGCGGCCGGGCGCTGGTCGTCCGCCCACCGGAGCCTTGGCGGCGCCATGCCGCGCAAGGCATCGTTCCACGAGGCTCCGAGCTCGCCAGTCACGTCGGTGTGCCACCCCAACCCCTCGGTGCCCTCCAATTCTCCGCACAAATGCGCCAGGGTCAGTCACGGCTACGGCGGGGTGCCGGCGCGGTCATGACAACGCTGCCGACAAGAGCCTGCCCTGCCCGTCAAGAGGCCAAATGTCAGCGAAACTAAGGATTACAGTGGAACTATCGCAGATGTTCTTACAGGCTGCATGCAAGCCCAATATGAGGCGTACTTGAGCCTTGTATAATAGGGCTTACATGAGGGTTATGCCTGAGGCTTATATAAGCTATCGTATGAGGATTAAATCAGGGTTGTATAAGCCCTCATGTGAGGCTCAAATAACGGCTTATTTGTATGATGCTTATGTTAGGGCTTATATGAGGCTTATATAATTTATGATGGGAGCCTCATATAAGCTCATATAAGCTCATATAGGCTTATATAAGCCTCATACCAGCCCTTATACCGTAGAATTAAGCATTGTCTGCACGGGCTTCTTCATTGTTTGCGTCGGAGCATTGGTGCTGTATCTTCCCCCATGCTTATTTCTCCATTTCCATACTTTTTTCCTCGTCGCCCGGGGGAGGGGGGGGGGGGGGGGGGGGGGGGGGGGGTGGGGGTCGAAAACGTTCCATACCTGCAGACCGTTTGTGTTTGTGCGGTGTAAGGGCTTAGTTTGAGGCTACTTGTATCAGCCCTTATATGAGGCGCATGCAAGGGCTTGTTACCTTTGAAGCT
Source organism: Tetraselmis striata (assembly GCA_006384855.1). NCBI lineage: Eukaryota > Viridiplantae > Chlorophyta > Chlorodendrophyceae > Chlorodendrales > Chlorodendraceae > Tetraselmis > Tetraselmis striata. Next base: position 63,634 of record VCJN01003162.1, read on the forward strand.
TATGATCAGGGCTTTTATGATAAGGGGTACCGGGGTGCGCCGGTACCCACACTGCCGGCTTCCGGTTGTTTGTTAGGATTGATTTCGTCTCAAGGTGAAACGCGAGGCCAAAGTCCAACCCCAAATCTCTTCGCCTCAGCCCCGAGACGAGAGCAGGGCGCAGCGGGGCATTGCGCGGCGGGGCGCTGACCGCGACGACCCGCCGCGCCGCGCAGGCGCCGTCCGTCTTCGGAATCTACAACCAGGACCAGGCGGAGCGGACGGGCGAGATGCTGGGGCTGTACGTGCAGCGGCAGAAGGACGCCATCACCGCGCAGCTGCACACCGCGGCGGCGGAGGGCGACCTGAAGAGCATCCGGAACCTGCTGGGCCAGGTGCGCCGCGCCGCCAAGTGGGGGAAGCGCGCGTCGAGGAGGGAAGGGAGGGAGGAGGGGGGGAGGCTGGGGGCTGACGGCGCTGACGCTGCGGTGGCGCGGCTGCTGCAGGGCCTCGCCATCGACCGGGAGGACTACACCGGCCGAACCGCGGTCTTCTTCGCGATCGCCCAGGAGCGCACGGTGGCGCTGCAGACTCTCCTGCGGGCTGGCGCCAAGGTCCCCCCCCCCCCCCCCCCTCGGCGCCGTCTCTACCTCACCCCCAACATCCATGCCCCAGGGGAACCGGCTGACTTCTGGGCTCGAGGGCACAAGAGGGCGACACCGTGCGGCTCGGTTTATCACGGCCGGACGGTGCGAGTAGTGCATGTTGGGCAGTGAGCCTCGGGAATGCCGGCGAGGTGCTCTCTGTGGCGGTGATAAGCGGTACGCAAGTAGCCCAATCAAATGCAATGATCTCGGCACGGGTACGGGCGCGTAGGAAAAAACACCTCAAAACGGTTTGGGAAACGCGACCGAGAGTACTCCGGATCCGGATGGAACAAAAAAGGCATTTTCCCTGCCCCCGGGGGGCAGGATTGGCGCCAGTGAAATAGGCTTTGCGGCGTCTCTACGAGGGCCTTTCAGCGACGAATCGTTTGGGCAGCGATCCGGTTAGGGAGAGCCCCGGGTAGGCGACACTCTGTGACAGTCGTCAAGCAAAGTGCCCAAGCATTCCGCGGGCTAATTGGAGGCCGGTGACGGGATTTCGTTCCCGACTCTTTAAATTAATTCAATTTTAAAGTAAATCAATTTAAATTGAAATTTGTTACTACCACTGAATTAGTCAAGCTTTTTCCCTTGACAAGGTGTCTTTACCCAGCATCAGTCGGGTTTGTCTCATGGTCACTACAAACACCGCAACCTCCCCCAGGCGCACTCTGTGTTGCCCAACGCGCATGCGGGCGTGTAGTGTGTCCCTGACCCTATCCCCAACCCCCCATGCCGTTTACCCGGATCTCCTAGGTCAACCTGACCGCGCGGGGCTACGGGACGCCGCTCTTCTTTGCGTGCCGCAGCGCCGCCAGCGACGAGGTCCTGGACATGCTGCTGGCCTTCCACGCGCCGCTGGGGCTGACCGAGGCGGAGCGGGCCTCGGAGCTGTGCCGGGCGGTGCTGGACGGCGACATCCGGATGCTGCGGCGGCTCATGCGCTGCGGGGTCGACCCCGCCGCCAAGGGCTACGACTCGCGCACGGCGCTGCACGTGGCCGCGGGCGGGGGCTTCCCTGCCGCGGTGGCCGCGCTGCTCGAGGGCGGCTGCCCGGCGCTCGTCGAGGACCGCTGGGGCGTCAGCCCAGTGGAGGAAGCCCGGCGGGCGGGGAACACTGCCATGGTGGCATCCCTGGAGGCCCATGCCTCGGCCAAGGTCTCTGTTGAGTGAACTGCTCAGTGAATAGCCCGGTGTAAGATGATCAATGCTGCGCGGCCGTCAGTTGGGCAGTTGGGCATAGATAGTTGAAGGACAGCCCGACGTAGCTGTTATTATGGGTTGTGGAATGCAGGGCGGGGGGGGGGACCTTGATATCCGAGAAGCGCAGTAGTGTATAGCAGTGGGTACTTGCACCGATAAGAAACCCAGTAGAGCGCAGCAGCAGCCAGCCTATACGAGTACTGCACGCATCCGCAATCATGCATAAACATCAACGCTGCGAGGACAAGACCATAAGGTAGCAGCCAATGCGATGCCTACACCAGTCCACATAATTTAATGTGCAGAAAGGAATCCGCGTGTATTTATAGACCCGTCTTGACGCTTGAGCAATGGCGCGGTGTGGTCATTGGCTTGAGCATTGCCAGCAGCAGTGTGCAATTTTTGGAGCGAAGAATACGGACGCCGGCGGACCAGTCACTACTGGTATGGGTAGTAGTGCCGCGCAAGACGAATATAAAAGTATGGTCGTCACGGAAGGACGAGCTGTTGGATGCTGGCGTCCTGCACGCCGTGCACGGAATGATGATACGTGCCGCCGCGTACCGGCCATCACCTCCTCGATAGTAGCGTAGCATTCCACCGCAGCATCACGTCCATTATTGCATTTCCCGCGCTGTGTTCCCGGGTGATGTAGGCGCGCGCCGGTCAACGGCGGCGCCAGGCAGGCGTGGCGGCAATTTGGTTTCAGAGCGGTGCCGGGGCGGCGATTTGGAGGTCCGGAACAAACGTCTCAGGACTCGACAACGCCCCACCCGTGTTGCATGATGGGGCATGTCGCAGTATTGGCTGCCAACTGTCCGGCGATATGTAGCCATATACTCTTTACGTGCTGCAGCAGCATACGGTCGCTATCACACGGCGTTTTGGGCTATCCGATACGTTGGCGCCGCACGCGGGCGGCCGCCGGTGCTGTGATCGCTCCTGGTGGTTTCGGAGCGGTGTCGCCGCCGAGCAGGGTCGAACGCCGTTGCGGGCGCTACAGACGGCAGTCCGGCCGCGGTTCGTCACGAGCGTGTGCCACCGTCTCGGCCATCAGGTCTTCAGCAGCGTACGGCTGTAGCGACCATATCACATGCACACATCGCGCGGCGTTTCGTACTGCTGCTGTATAAGCGTCGGTCTGCGGCGCGCGGGTGAGTCGGTGGGGGTCGCTCGTGGCTTCGAAGGGGCGCCGCGGAAGAAAATCATCTCGGGCGCTTGCCAGCGCACCTCATCCGCGGCATGGTACCTGAGATTGTGTCACCGTGTCGACAGCCACCAGCTCTGTGGCAGCATATCCGCACCGCCTGCATACATCGCGCCGCGTTTCCGGCTGTGTGGGCGCCGCTCGGCGGATCGCTGGACCTGTGCGGCGAGGGTCGCGCATGTGGTTTCGGAGCAACGACGCGACGCCACCCCGTGGACGCGTATTCGCGTTCGCCGCGAGCGGTCGTTGGCCCCAGCCGCGGTTCGTCACAAGTGCGTCCCGCCGTATCGCCGGCCACAACCTCTTAGGCAGCATATCTGCGCTTTAACGACGACCGAATTCATGACATATGGCGACGACAGTCGTGGCGATTCCGGCAACCGACCTACCGTGTAGCTAAGTGCCGCGCGACGTCGCGACAGTCGTACGGCTGGGCGCTGGTGCGTCGGCGACTTGGCGGTGGTAGTCGTACGTGGTTTCGGAGCGGCTCCGCGGCGAGCCGGGAAGCACGTCGCGATCGCAGACTCGCAGGCGCTGTACTCGACTCCCCATTCGCGGTGCATGAGTGCGGGCCGCCCTATCTGCGCCTACATGTACTTCACAAGGACGTCCGCATGAATTGCACCCGTTTCCAGCGGCGTAGGGCGCCGCTCGGCGCGGGGCGGTGTCGTGGGGCGGCCGCACCAATGCTGATTACGCGTAGTGTTTTCGGGAGTAGCATCGCGACGCGCCGGGCGGGTGCGGTCGCCGAAGGCGGTCGGCCGCGCCCCTCTCGAGGCTCTTCACAAGTGCATGCCGCCGTAGTATCGGCGGTCGCCAGCTCGTTTGCCACACGCGAATCCATACATATGTCATACATATCCCCAGCGCTGCATGTTTCGCGGCTATTCACTTGTTTGGGTGCTACGCAGGGGCAACCGCCAGTCATGGTTTGCTTTGTTTTGGGTGACGGGATGAGCGCTACCGCGGCGCGCCGGACGGAACGTCGTCGCGGGCGCTCAACGACACCCCACCTGCGACGGGGTACATGCGCTGAGCGAGTGCCCGCCGCGCGAACGCAGCGATGTGATTGGGTGTCACGCGTTGTTTGGCGGTGAAGACGAGTAATCTTCAGTACTAGGGAACAGCGATATCATTACATTGCCGTCATTCCACATGTGCTTAGCGGCGGAATGCTAATACCATTGATGTGGCCGTAGTGCATTGACAGTGCGGGATTCGAACAGTGTGGAAATTAGGACGATGGGATTTTAAACCAGAACATTAAATCGCAAGCTAGGGCCTCAGCACTCCCATGATTTGGTGGATTACTCTTACACGGATGCTCATGGAACTCTGCTTGACGCCCTTGCCAGCATTATCGCCATCACTACTTCGAGGGCACATGCTGTTGCAACTTTCCTGACTTCGTTTTCAATGCAGGGAGGACAGAGGAGGGGACATTGCTAGGTTCCTTGGCCTTGCTTGTGCCTTGGCCGGCGTCCCCGCCGACTAGCCCTTGCACGTCGTAGCCGGACTTGCCGTCGCGCACCGCGCGGGCGCGCTTGGGGCCCACCTTGCGCAGCACCATCCAGCCGAGAGCCGGCAGGAAGCGGAACACGTACGCCAGCGCAAGCACGGGGTGCTTGGCGACCCAGACCTCGGGCAGGTTGTGGTGCACCGCGGGTCCCAGCAGCTGCGCCAACCCTTTTCCGGCGTCACCCGTGTCTTCAGGGACCTGCCACAACGCAACATGCTGATGTTAAGATCTACCGTAAAACATACACTGCAGCAAAAAAAATGAGTGTTTGTAGCAGCAGTGTAGAAAGGCATGGTGAATACATAGCCAATGCTTGAGTCTCTCGGAGTCTCCACTGTTGGACGTAAATGTGACAATACACCATAACGCAAGAAACCGCAAACATAAAAACCTGACCTCGGTCAAACCCCAGATTCTAACCCAAAACCCTAAATCTTAATAAGCTGCGCAAGTATGCAGGGGAGCCAGAATAAGAGCATGTATCATGGGGGAGAGGGGCAGGGGGGGCGGGGGGGGGAGGCAGGGACCAACCCCCGTCTGCTGCGTCAACGATTTCCCGTGGCGCCGTAGACTCTGCGGACCGGCTTGGAGCTGTCGCCATGACGGGCCCGGGCAGATGAGCGAGACGCCAATGCCTCTGTCGCACACCTCGACGGCGAGGCTCTTGAAGAAGCCCTGCAGGGCGTGCTTGGTGCCTGGCGGCCCACAAAAAGACACAAACACACCCATTTTCAGCGCCACCATCCACATTAGAGCGATCATCAACTCCAGATATGCGCGCAGTCTCTCTCTCTCTCGCCCTCCCTTGCCCTCTCTCTCTCTCGCCCTCTCTCCCCCCCCCCCCCCCTCTCTCTCTGTCCATGAGAGGCA
>VCJN01003163.1:0-13797 GCA_006384855.1 Tetraselmis striata
CGGATGCCGCATCCACCCGGCGTAAAAAGACATGTGGGCTGGTTTCGGAGCAGTACATGTACGTATGTATATATGCACAATGCAACGTAGGATGCGCGCGGAAAGAGGCGGGGCTGGCGGAGTGCATTGGCGGTGCGTAGAGTAGCGTGTTGGTGAGATTCGGGGTGCATCGGACGCCGGATGCCAATCCACCCGGCGTAAAAGACGCGTAATATACACACTATATTCACACCCAAATGTATGAAAACGGACATTCCGTGCCGGATGGATGGAATACGGCGTCCAATGCAGCCAAAACCCCCTGCAACACGCTATTTTATGCACCGCCAATGCACTCCGCCAGCACCGCCTATTCCCAGTCGTACGTGCTTGTGCACACGCACGGAATGCTTGCTCTGCTCCGAAACCACTGTCCCATACCCCGCTCATTGGGTACCGATTGCGACCCATGCACGGCTGGATATTTGTTTACATTATAGCCCCGGGGGGGGGGGGGGGGGGGGGGGGGGTCACAGCGTCCCGCTACTCACCTGCGTTGGATTAGGGGCGGCGATTGCCAGACGAGGAGGCGCGCATGTACTTCCGAAACACGCGATGTGCCCGGTGACCTCCATATCCAGCACGTCACCGATGCAAGTAATAAGGACAAGACCCCCCCCCCCCCCCCCCCCCCCCCCCCCCCCCATTTACACTTGATTGTGCACTCATTAAGTTTGGGTTGGGTTCAGAGCAGTAATAATGCAATGTACATATGTATATACATACAATGGAACGTATGACTTGCGCGGAAAGAGGCGGGGCTGGCGGAGTGCATTAGCGGTGCGTAGAGTAGCGTGCTGCAAATAATTGGGGTGCATCGGACGCCGGATGCCCACCCACCCGGCATAAAAGACATGTGGGCTGGTTTCGGAGCAGTACATGTACGTATGTATATATACACAATGCAACGTATGACTTGCGCGGAAAGAGGCGGGGCTGGCGGAGTGCATTGGCGGTGCGTAGAGTAGCGTGTTGGTGAGATTCGGGGTGCATCGGACGCCGGATGCCAATCCACCCGGCGTAAAAGACGCGTAATATACACACTATATTCACACCCAAATGTGTGAAAACCGGACATTCTGTGCCGGATGGATGGGCATAATACGGCGTCCGATGTAGCCAAAACCCCTGCAACACGCTATTCTATGCACCGCCAATGCACTCCGCCAGCACCGTTTCATTCTCCGTCGATTTTGAAAATGCCTTCACATTATCCACCGCTAATTGCAGTTCCCGCCGTGAAATATAGTAACGACGTGCGCACACAACAACACTTAGTACCGGTTCCGACACGGATGGAGGCGGGGCTTGCGGAGTGCATTGGCGGTGCATAGAGTAGCGTGCTGCAAATAATTGGGGTGCATCGGACGCCGGATGCCCATCCACCCGGCGTAAAGACATGTGGGCTGGTTTCGGAGCAGTACATGTACGTATGTATATATGCACAATGCAACGTAGGATGCGCGCGGAAAGAGGCGGGGCTGGCGGAGTGCATTGGCGGTGCGTAGAGTAGCGTGTTGGTGAGATTCGGGGTGCATCGGACGCCGGATGCCAATCCACCCGGCGTAAAAGACGCGTAATATACACACTATATTCACACCCAAATGTGTGAAAACCGGACATTCCGTGCCGGATGGATGGGAATACGGCGTCCAATGCAGCCAAAACCCCAGCAACACGCTATTTTATGCACCGCCAATGCACTCCGCCAGCACCGCCTTATTCCCAGTCGTACGTGCTTGTGCACACGCACGGAATGCTTGCTCTGCTCCGAAACCACTGTCCCATACCCCGCTCATTGGGTACCGATTGCGACCCATGCACGGCTGGATATTTGTTTACATATACCCCGGGGGGGGGGGGGGGGGGGTCACAGCGTCCCGCTACTCACCCTGCGTTGGATTAGGGGCGGCGATTGCAAGACGAGGAGGCGCGCATGTACTTCCGAAACCACGCGATGTGCCCGGTGACCTCCATATCCAGCACGTCCACCGATGCAAGTAATAAGGACAAGACCCCCCCCCCCCCCCCCCATTTACACTTGATTGTGCACTCATTAAGTTTGGGTTGGGTTCAGAGCAGTAATAATGCATGTACATATGTATATACATACAATGGAACGTATGACTTGCGCGGAAAGAGGCGGGGCTGGCGGAGTGCATTAGCGGTGCGTAGAGTAGCGTGCTGCAAATAATTGGGGTGCATCGGACGCCGGATGCCCACCCACCCGGCATAAAAGACATGTGGGCTGGTTTCGGAGCAGTACATGTACGTATGTATATATACACAATGCAACGTATGACTTGCGCGGAAAGAGGCGGGGCTGGCGGAGTGCATTGGCGGTGCGTAGAGTAGCGTGTTGGTGAGATTCGGGGTGCATCGGACGCCGGATGCCAATCCACCCGGCGTAAAAGACGCGTAATATACACACTATATTCACACCCAAATGTGTGAAAACCGGACATTCTGTGCCGGATGGATGGGCATAATACGGCGTCCGATGTAGCCAAAACCCCTGCAACACGCTATTCTATGCACCGCCAATGCACTCCGCCAGCACCGTTTCATTCTCCGTCGATTTTGAAAATGCCTTCACATTATCCACCGCTAATTGCAGTTCCCGCCGTGAAATATAGTAACGACGTGCGCACACAACAACACTTAGTACCGGTTCCGACACGGATGGAGGCGGGGCTTGCGGAGTGCATTGGCGGTGCATAGAGTAGCGTGCTGCAAATAATTGGGGTGCATCGGACGCCGGATGCCCATCCACCCGGCGTAAAAGACATGTGGGCTGGTTTCGGAGCAGTACATGTACGTATGTATATATGCACAATGCAACGTAGGATGCGCGCGGAAAGAGGCGGGGCTGGCGGAGTGCATTGGCGGTGCGTAGAGTAGCGTGTTGGTGAGATTCGGGGTGCATCGGACGCCGGATGCCCATCCACCCGGCGTGAAAGACGCGTAATATACACACTATATTCACACCCAAATGTGTGAAAACCGGACATTCCGTGCCGGATGGATGGGAATACGGCGTCCAATGCAGCCAAAACCCCAGCAACACGCTATTTTATGCACCGCCAATGCACTCCGCCAGCACCGCCTTATTCCCAGTCGTACGTGCTTGTGCACACGCACGGAATGCTTGCTCTGCTCCGAAACCACTGTCCCATACCCCGCTCATTGGGTACCGATTGCGACCCATGCACGGCTGGATATTTGTTTACATATACCCCGGGGGGGGGGGGGGGGGGGGGTCACAGCGTCCCGCTACTCACCCTGCGTTGGATTAGGGGCGGCGATTGCAAGACGAGGAGGCGCGCATGTACTTCCGAAACCACGCGATGTGCCCGGTGACCTCCATATCCAGCACGTCCACCGATGCAAGTAATAAGGACAAGACCCCCCCCCCCCCCCCCCCCCCCCCCCAAAGTGGAGGAAGTGTAGGAGTACAACCGGAGCATTTCGTGATCCATTGTCGCTTATTTACAAGCACGGGCGGTGCTGCCAGACCCGACCGTCTACGGCGGGATGGAGGCGGCAGCGGCAGCAACAGGAGCCGCAGCCTCAGCAGCAAGCCGCATCTCCTTCACGCTGGCATGGATGCTGGCGTAGTCCTCGTCACTGTACAAATGCTTTGGCAACACAGCATGATCCCCAAAGTGGGCCACATACTGCGCCGTCAACTCGTGATTGCGTTTCTCCGCAGCATCACTGCGGGGGGTGATGTGTGGGTAGAGTGCCTCGTTGTAGGCGGCTGAACGGCGTGTATTGGGTAGGGTCGTCCGCACGGCCGCAGCCATGCAGTCCCAGAACGTGCCCCTGCCCGTACAAGCGGACATTGCAACGACGCCCGTGACACTTGCTTGGAACAGGGGTTGCCGCTGTGCAGCTCAACTGGGGCGCCCACGGGCCCGCGGTGCGTCGTGTCCGACACAAACATGTACCCATGGTATTGTTTCATGTAGGGCCTGTCCTCCTCGGGGACACCCATGCCACGCTCCAAGTCCTCCAGGGGCTGCATCAAGTTCTTGTGGCTCATGATGAAGTCGGCAGCTCCCGGATCTGTCTCCGCCAGCGTCCTCTCCGTGAGGCGGTGATCCTCGTGGCCACCCTTTTCATGTCAACACATGGATGGCACTCAGTCCCCGCCCCCGCCCCCGCCCCCGCCACCGGCCTTAGGGGGGGGGGGGGGCGCCCCGGGTACCGAATGTGCTTCACAGCATCTCTGAAGCTCACTTCTGGCCCGCGGTACACCTCAGTGGGGCGGCAGTGGCACGTGCATGCAAGGATGGCCTGCAGATTTGGAGCCTGCCCATCAATGTGGGTGATCTGAGCGGGGGCATCCGCCGGGGTGAACAGCAACGCGATCACCGGCCACGACCAAAACCCTGGCGCTAGCTCGCCGGCCTTCTCGGCACCAGCCACGAAAGCGCTCCTCAATTCCAGCAAGGCGGCAAACAAGGCCTTCCTGCAAGGCACACGCTCAGAATAAGCGACGCACGAGTCCGGGGTCGAAGGGGGCGGGGGGGGGGGGGGGGGGCACCTCTTCATGTGCCTCTCCTTTTTGCCGACCCATGTCTCTGGCGCACTCCTTGCCCAATGCCACAGCTTCCACGGGTCGACTTTGCCCTCCTTTTCCCCGTCATACGGCTTAACCTGCGTGTGGTCTGCAACGTCCATGTCGTCCGGGGGCAGGATGACCTTTTGGTGTCTGGGGCACACACACCATGCTCAGCACCATGCTCATAACCACGACGTTTGTACTCCCTTCCGCTCCGCCGCGTCCTTCGCTGAAACCAACAAGATCTTGTGCGATGTGCGACAACAAACCCACCTCTAGCAGCCCGGGAGCATTCAGATCCGGGTATGGCGTCGGTACCTCATTAGGGAACCTTCTCAGCAAGGCATGCGCGGCGTCCTGTCCGAGAAGCCTCCACTGCTCCAGGTGTACGGGGTCATAGGTACCACCATCCTGTAGCCACCGCTCGAGGTAGGCTTGCAACCTCGTCGTCGCATCTTGCTCAGCGAGGAGCTCGGGGATTTAACATTGTTTGACATGGCGGCAGGTTTAATTGGGGGGGGGGGGGGGGGGGGGGAGTGCCCACGCACGGGGATTTGCGGCGCTGGGTGGAGCGGCGGACACTCACCCGCTCCGCCCCTACATGTCGTGCACATCTTCGTGCACATCGGTGCACACCGCCGCACAACGCTGCTGCACATTCGTCGCGCGCATATACGCGCGCCCTACCGCATATATTTCCCCGGATTCACTCGGTGAAACCGCGTATTCATTACGCCGTGCTACTTCAACAATAAACATTGCGAAATTACGCCGACACAATGCCGCACCGACTAGCTCTTGACAATACGTGCATATCAAAAGTAGTGGCGCGGTGCTCCTCGCCTCCGCTGTGTCGTTGACTGCTGCGGAAGGCGGTCGTCGACTGGGTATTAGTTTCTCCACCGCGGCCGCCCCCCCCCCCCCTTCACCGCTCACAGCGCAATGGCAGACCTCGTCTCCCGGGCAAAAGTGGGCGGCGAGCCTTGTTGTCTCGCGTGTCCGCCCCGCCGGCATCGAGAAGGACGAGAAAGACATGAGGAAATGCGTGACAAGGTGGGCACGCAACAAAACACTCCACCCTCCACATTAGCACGCACCCACTCGTGGCTAACTTGTGCCGCGTGCATGTTCGTCCGGGAGCGCCGTAATGCCCACCTCAACGCCAAGGCTTCCACAGTGCCAGCGGCGCAACTCGTGGTGGCCGAGGAGGCCGCATCCTCAGCCGCTTAAAGGCGAAACGGTTGTGGCTTGTTGTGGGCGTCTGGGCACAGGGGGCGTCCCGACGCCAAGGCTAGCAAGGAAGCTCATGGCGGCGTCGTCGACGGCACAGCCTCCCGGGGTGGTGAAGACACAAACGGATGACAAGAAGCGGAAGAGGTCAGTGAAGAAGCGCCGAGGTAAGAAACTGACGGTCGCGGAGTCGGAGGCGGAGGCGGAGGCAGCGAGATCGTCGAAGCGGAGGGTCCCCCGGGCACGCAAGAACAAGAAGAAGTAGTAGCCCCCGCCCCCTTACCCCCCTCCCGTCACTCCCCCGGCGGGAGCGGTGGGCGGCGGGGGCGGCGGCGGGGGGGGGGGGGGGGTACCACGCCCGCCCGCCCCCCCCCCCCCCCCGCCCCCACCCCCCGCCACATGCCCCGACGGCAGCTGTCGCGAATATTGTAATTCAAACATCATTCGGCAAACCGCTGCCTGCCCCCTCCCCCTCGCGAATATTTATGTAACGTGAGCACTCTTTGGCAAAACATGGCAGCCAAACCGCCCGTCTGATGACCTTTGATCGGACGGCGGGCATGCCCGTTCAGCAGTACTAGCTATAATGTACACAAATTCCCCACTCTTGCCGAATAGCACGGCTGAGATTCGCGCTCCCATGTACTAATAGTCGTAGTTATCCACAGGACGATTCGTCATTGCGCCCGGGTTCGTACTAGATACCCGGTACCGGCTTAGTAAATATATGGCGTACTACCCGGTATTGCACGGACAACCTCGTACCTTATATGTGTGTGCCATGTAACGCGTCATCGTGCTAGTACAACTACCACAATGATTACAAAAAGGGTTTATCGCCCGCCGGCAATACCGCCGGATGTAATCGGACGTAACTGGATGGACATGCCGCCACCAGCAGCAGCCTTCACGGATAAATAATAGTCGCTAGTAGTAGTGCTTCGTCACCCGTATGTCACATCTCAGTCTCACAGTGGCGCCAACTGGGACGCCCGAGATTCGTGCGGGCCGGCCCCTTTTGTACGCTCTACGACAAAAATAAGCCCGACGCGGTGAAGGTCCAGAGGAACTTGGATGACTTCAAGAAGGTCAGGTCGTACATCACGGATCTGGCGGTCCAGTGGCACTTCTCCCCAGTCGAGCGCGAGAGCTGGAAGAATCTGCTCGACGACTTGGATGAGATGCAAACTGCTCCTTCGGCAGCTTTCTCCGGGTTCTGGCCGCAACGGACAGAGGAAGTTGACTTCTTGCGCGAGCATGGGCAGAGCGCGCCCGCTGAGACACGTCACACGATGGCTACCAACGCAGACCTCAACAATGCCGAAGCGGCTCGCCTTGAAGCCGAGGTTCGTGCTCAAGTGCTTCAAGATGACAGCGCCTTCCAGGGAGTTCACGCCGGCGCCAAGGCGAGGCTTCATGACAACACATCGCCCAGCGATGCAAGGGGCACGAACCTCGTTGTCATTGACGTCTCCGACGTGAGTCCCATTGTTTGTCAATTTGGTCCTTTACGGGAGAAAACAATTTGGTTTATCTACCTTGCTTGTTATTCTGTCCCAGCTGGGACAAAACGGCGTGGTGTCTCGCCCGAAACTAACATAGCTCGCGGTCTTGGCCATCATTAGGTGCACGAGGAAGACAAGTATCCTGAAACTCTTGGTGATTTGGAGTCGAGATTCGTCATCGGGCTTGTGAAGTCGCGCGAGACTACCGAAGACACGTTGACCGTGGCCGTATACGAGCCCTTCCATGCCGATGCAAAGGGCAAACCTCTCATGCCCCTATGCTTGTACGCGCAGACAAAAGGAGGGAAGAAGCCGGTTGACACAAGCTGGGAGAAGTGCTTGACGCTTCCTTGGAAGCTTGCCGAAGCCGTCCCCCTGTCGTACGCGAAGGCCATCCACGACGAGTCGGGAAGCCGCGAGGTGTTCAACGAGGACGGCACCATGGTCAGAAAGAAGTGGTACGGTAAAAGCGTCCAAGTCGTGAAGACATACGCGCAAACTGGGTGGCAAATCAGCCAGCCACGAAACAACTGCGTCTATGTCATGTCATACAAGCGCAACGCAAACCCGGCGGAGTCGTCAAATTTAACGCAGCCACGAAGAAGGACTTGCTTGAGTTGGGCATGCTCAACGAGTAAACTCATAGCAAGGCCTTGTAGCTAGGCGTTGGATTTAATCATGAATATTGATTTGCGTCATCTTGTCCCATTTCGGAAAAAATGTTCCGAAACCAGCATTGCATATGCGCCGCGGCGGGCCTGCACGCTGATGAATGCTGCAACCTAGGTCTACAAACCCAATCTACACCACCCGTGAGTCTTAAGTACTGATTATAGCCCCTGGAACTAGGGTATAACCAAACCCGCCGGTGCAAAATGAATTCCACGGTGCAAAATAGGTTAAATTACTGTTAAGGTTTCTTGGCCTTGACCTTCTCAATCGCCTTCTTCAGCTCCGTGTTGTCCGCCAAGCCCTTCTCGCCGAGAGGGTCCACTGCATCGAACTCCTTGGTGACTTCCGCGCCGTAATCGTGCTCCACATGAAGCTTCTTGCCACGCTTGTTAATCCGAAGAGCCACATTGGTACACAATGCTAGTGCCGCGGTAATCGTCTTTAACAGCTCCGCAGACGAAGCTGGCGAGGAAGCAGGAAGACCGGTGCCGTCCTCCACCAGGTCACGCAGAGGCTCCTCCGCCGGTGCCAAAAGGTCATGGATCTTGAAGACGTCATCTAGGTCGCGTTGAAGAGTACGAGCATCAGCGGTATGGCGGCGGTGAGCCTTACCATCTTTGTCTAGCCAGCCATCCTCGGGTGCGTTGATGGTGCGAAACGGCGCTTCCACAACCGGAGGTTGAGCTGGTCTCTTGCCCTTGCGGTCGTAGTCGGCGTCCCCCTCCGCAACGCGTTTCGAAGCTGAAGCTGAAGTAGACGGACCGCTCGACGACGCGACTGCCTGCCAAAGCTCTGAAACCTCACGTTCGATACGGAGTAGAGCAGCAGAAGTATCAGCTACTGCCTGTCTAGCGGCGACGAGAGGGGGAGATTCAGCTACCCCGTCTGCAGGTGGAGTGTCACCACCTAGGACTGTGAGATGATTTTCGCGCGTAACGAGTTGCTCACGAAGAGCTTTGCGAGACTCCAGTAACTCGTTCCAAGCAAGTTCAAACTTGTCTACTGCTAGAACAGAGACGAGAAAGCATGGCGACATCACCACGAGCGAGACAAGGAGCCACGCCCAAGACGGACTCGCGGAGCGAGCCATGGTGAGTGCCGGGATCACACACACTACAGAACGCAGAAGAAATTTGAATTTTGTAGTCGAAGACGTAACGAAAATGTACCAGTCGCACAAGACACTATAGTCGGGTGCCTTCCAACAACTGAAGGCGCCCCCGGTCCGCGGCCGCCCCTTTATACTCGGATAAAGGGCGCCGCAGGACCGGCGCCGGCCGGTCCTGGCGGACCGGGCCGGCATGGTCGTCACATAACCCTGACGGCGCTGCGAAAACCAGGGTTTCCTAGGTCGTTCCTTTCAAGGAAACCCTACAGTTTTAAAAGACATCCCTACGTGCCTGGGAGATGCATATCTGCATCACATTGACGGCCTTAGCTTGGACCCTGAGCCGGTACGACTGCCGGTACCTAGGAATTCCCTAGAGATTCCTGAGATTCCGGGAATTCCCTATAATTCTTTGGCGATCGGGAATTCCTAGCTAGGGAGTTTCCCGTTTTCCCGTTTTCCCGGGAATTCCCTAGGCGCACCTCTGGTCTAAAACCCTGCTATTAAAATACCCGGCACAAATGACACGGCACACTCGCTAGTACATTATGCCGTGTTAGTTACGACTACCGGCCCGGCACATACGGGGTACCCGATATACAAAGGGATAAGCACGATATCATTCGTCCGAGCTTTCGTGCCCCAAGAGGCCTTGTCTCACAATTCCGGCCAGCCTCGGGAGGCGACACTGCGGAGCGGTTGCGCTATAACTGCCAAACTTGCCGCAACTACCAACTATACACCTTCGCCCTCAACTGTGCAACCCGCCGATAAACGACCAGCAATGAACCCGCTCAACCATTGCACCCCAAGTAAGCTTGCCCCACGCCACGCGCCGGGGGTATCGTGCCGTGATACTCCCGTACCGACCTCGAACACCCCCAGCGGTTGGGCGAGCTGATGCGCCGTTTACCGTGCGTTCTGCCCCTTCCCACCGACCCTGCTATCGGTACGGGACGAAGTGGAGCTAGCATAGAAGGGCATCCTATCGTGATCTCTCGGTCGTTACAGCAACTCAAAAAACCCATACCTAGGCCGTCTTTGCGAGTCTGCGTTGTGTCTCGCTACGGTAAATGCGCTCACATCATCCACCGCTAATTACAATTTCCACCGTGTAATGTTGTCACTATGTGCGCACACAACAACACTTGCTACCGCTTCCCACGCGGATGGAGGCGGGGCGTGCAAAGTGCATTGGTGGTGCATAGAGTAGCGTGCTGCAAATAATTGGGGTGCACCGGATGCGGGATGCCCATCCACCCAGCGTAAAAGACGCGTAATATTCACACTATATTCACACACAAATGTGTGAAACCGGACATTCCGTGCCGGATGGATGGGAACACGGCGCCCAATGCACTCCATCCGCAACCCCCGCCTCATTCCTAGTCGTACGTGATTGTGCACGCACGGAATGCTTGCACTGCTCCGAAACCACTGTCACATAACCCGGTCATTGGGTAGCGATTGCGGCGCATGCACGGCTGGATATTTGTTTGTACATATACCCCGGGGGGGGGGGGCACACCGTCCCGCTACTCACCTGCATTGGATTAGTTGCGACGATTGCAAACAAGCAAGACGAGGAGGCGCGCATGTAATACTCCGAAACCACGCGATTTGCCCGGTGACCTCCATATCCAGCACGTCCACCGATGCAAGTAACGAGGACAGGTCCCCCCCCCCCCCCCCCCCCCCAAAAAAAAAGGGGAGGAAGTGTAGGAGTACAACCGGAGCATTTCGTGATCCATTGTCGCTTATTTACAAGCACGGGCGGTGCTGCCAGACCCGATCGTCTACGGCGGGATGGAGGCGGCACCGGCAGCAGCACGAGCCGCAACCTCATCGACAGCAAGCCGCAGCTCCTTCGCGCTGGCATGGATGCTGGCGTAGTCCTCGTCACTGTACAAATGCTTTGGTAACACATCATGATCCCCAATGTGGGCCACATACTGCGCCGCCAACTCGTGATTGCGTTTCTCCGCAGCATCACTGCGGGGGGTGATGTGTGGGTAGAGTGCCTCGTTGTAGGCTGCCAGGAACGGCGTGTATTGGGTAGGGTCGTCCGCACGGCCGCAGGCAGGCAGTCCCAGAACGTGCCCCTACCCGTACAAGCGGACATTGCCACGCCCGCGACACTTGGACATGGGTTACCGCCGGGCAGCTCAACTGGGGCGCCCACGGGCCCGCGGTGCGTCGCGTCCGACCCAAACATGTACCCATGGTAATGTTTCATGTAGGGCATGTGCTCCTCGGAGACACCCATGCCACGCTCCAAGTCCTTCAGGGGCATCATCGAGTTCTTGTGGCTCATGATGAAGTCGGTAGCTCCCGGATCTGTCTCCGCCAGCGTCCTCTACGTGAGGCGGTGATCCTCGTGGCCGCCCTTTTCATGTCAACCCATGGATGGCACTCAGTCCCCGCCCCCGCCCCCGCCCCGCCACCGGCCTTGGGGGGGGGGGGGGGGGGCACCGGGTACCGAATGTGCTTCACAGCATCTCTGAAGCTCACTTCTGGCCCGCGGTACACCTCAGTGGGGCGGCAGTGGCACGTGCATGCAAGGATGGCCTGCAGATTTGGAGCCTGCCCATCAACGTGGGTGATATGAGCGGGGGCATCCGCCGGGGTGAACAGCAATGCGATCACCGGCCACGACCAAAACCCTGGCGCTAGCTCGCCGGCCGTCTCGGCACTAGCCACGAAAGCGCGCCGCAATTCCAGCAAGGTGGCAAACAAGGCCTTCCTGCAAGGCACACGCTCAGAATAAGCGACGCACGAGTCATGGGTTGAAGGGGGCGGGGGGGGGGGCGGGGGGCACCTCTTCATGTGCCTCTCCTTTTTGCCGACCCAGGTCTCTGGCGCACTCCTTGCCCAATGCCACAGCTTCCACGGGTCGACTTTGCCCTCCTTTTCCCCGTCATACGGCTTCACCTGCGTGTGGTCTGCAACGTCCAGGTCTTCCGGGGGCAGGATGACCTGTTGGTATCAGGGGCACACACACGTCATGCCAAGGCGGGCATCGGCAGCAGCAAGGCATCATGTTTTAAGGAGGGGGGGTTCACCTGGATGCGCCGGCCCTGAATGCCAAAGTTCATTTCGTTCCTTTGCTTACTCGACATGTCGACCATACACTCCATCGCCATATCCAACAAGGTACTTTGGGCGTCAGTCAAGTCCAACTTAAACGGCGTGGGCTGGCCCGATTGCAACTGCTTGTTGCCGATGAAACGCGCCCGCAGGGCTTGGCTGGGAGATATCAGCTCCATTGGCTGGGAGACGTCAGCCGGGGTGCCGCCTTCATGCACTGCGGGTGGCACGCTTGCAGAACTTTCCGCTCGTTCCAGCCTCTTGGCAGACTTGCGCCGCTGTTCACCTTTAGCCGCTACGCACCGTTTGCACTTTGCGGCACGCCGCTTGCCGTTGGCGGTACAGAACGCGGCCGCTTCAAAGAACACACCATCCGGAGCATGGAGGATGCTTGTGCATCCCTTCATGCGAACCTCCTCTACCGGCCTCGGCGCCGGCTCCGGTGCTTTCCCCGCGGCCGCCTTCTGCTGTACGAGGCCCGACGGTTCCTGTTTCGGGGCTGTTTATACTAGCGCCACAGTCTTAACCCTTGTGACAGCCTTCCAGCCTCGCACCTGCGGGTTGCATAGCCCACGCACGTCCTCAGCCCCCACTATGTGTCAGCGATGCATGCTACTTGCCAAGTGCTACATGCCAAGAGGGGGGGGGGGGGGACCTCGGCAATGCGCCTTGCAGCCCATGGCGTGAACGGTCGCATGCCATTCTTGGGCTTGTTTACCCGCGCACACAAGTCCATGGGGACGATGTCCGTGTCAGTAGGAGCCTTGATGACGCCAACCTGGGCACTCCGTTGCTGCACAACGTTGTTGCGAAAGCTTTCTAGGGCTTTCGTGCTGAATTCCATGCACGTCCCCGCGCGCAACAGTGCAGCGCGACGCTCGTCCTCGGGCTTCAACTTCAGCAAGCAATAGATGAAGAACAACACCCGCCACCCGCATGTCCAAATGTCACCTTGTAGCTGCTCAACCGCCACGGGGATAGTGCAAGCCTCCGCCTCCGCTACTCTCAGGAGGTGTTTTACGTTCTCCCAGCACAAGCCGGCAAGCACCCCCGGATCAGGCGACTTCATCATCCGGGTCACGAAACATGGACATGATCAGGGTGTGTTGCAGGTTGGGTGCCTGACCCACCGAGTCGAAGACTAGGGGCTCGATTTCCGCAGCATCCACCACTTGCTTGCAAGTCCATCTCCCACTGCCCAATGCTATCGCCCTCTCCCAACAGCTTGCTGCGCAGATAGGCCTCGTTCCCGGACACCGTGCTCAGAACCACGACGTTTGTACTCCCTTCCGCTGCGCCGCGTCCTTCGCTGAAATCAACCAGGTTTTGTGCGATGTGCGACAACAAACCAACCTATAGCAGCCCGGGAGCGTTCAGATCCGGGTCTGGCGTCGGGACCACATCAGGGAACCTTCTCTGCAAGGCCTGCGCGGCGTCTTGTCCGAGAAGCCTCCACAGCTCCAGGTGTACGGGGTCATAGGTACCACCATCTTGTAGCCACCGCTCGAGGTAGGCTTGAACCCTCGTCGAAGCATCTTCCTCAGCGAGGAGCTCGGGGGATTTATCATTGTTTGACATGGCGACAGGTT